>WKLE02001478.1:0-23138 GCA_014885115.2 Asterionellopsis glacialis | reverse complement strand
CTCGAAAAGATCTCGCGTTGCGCAATGCAGACTCGCGATCTTCGCTGCAGACTCATGACCTGATATGAAACTTCTCTGACCCGGACGAATACAAGACCTCTCGCTCTCCTTGTCCACTCCACACTCTGCTGTCTGTGCTTGCTCTCATAAAAGCACAAGCTACACGGCGTAGTTGCATAAAAAATATCTTCTCTCAGCTTCCGCGACGACACTACTTTTTGACTGCGAATACCGAATCAATCACCAAGTGCTACAAATCGAACACAAAACACAACACATTGGACAACCCGACGTCCATTGGCGCACGCATCTTGGATCAATCTTTCATTACTTGCTGCCTATTTTGGAAAGTGTTCAAGTTTAAAAGTGTTCGGAGACGTCTTGCTGGGTTCTTGTTCGTTTTGCGTTCCAAGTTATTTTTTCTACCATGATGGCATCCAGAGCGTCTCGTTCCTTGCCAAGAGCAGCAGCAGCAGCACGGGAATTCTCTCTTCCGAAAAAACTAGCTTTGCGAACAATCCGATGCAAGCACAATCTAAGTTATGAATATCCAAATCGAACAGAAAGTCCCAAGGTATCACAAACTACTGCCGCGGAGGCAGCGTCTATCACACAAGAAAGTAGTTGGATTTCGAAAAGGCGTCCTGCTTCGGCTATTGAAGAAGAAGATCATTTTGACGATGAAAATACATTACCCGAGTTAGAGAAAGTTGCTCGAAGAGAATCACAAAAGCAATTTATCCAAACTGAGTTAAAGGGTGGTGAAACTCGTCGAATTGGTCATGAGGTACCTGCCTATATCCCTCCCAATGTCAGCCGAGACGAATTGATAACGCCGACCACTATAATTTCAACTCTTGACAACGGCATTCGAATCGTTTCTCAAGAAACTTATGGTCAGGTTTGTACAGTTGGTTTGTTATCTAATATTGGATCGAGACATGAAGAACCAAATCAAGTTGGAGTTACGCACTTGTTGGAGATGCTTGCCTTCCAATCGACTGAAAAGTACACGTCAGGGTTAGAAATTATGGAATCTCTCCAAGACTGGGGTGGTACAAGTTTTGCTAATACAGGACGTGAACAAACGTTGCATTGTGTAGACATTTTGCGTCCCAACGTAGAAAAGGCTATGGAACTGTTGACAGATGTTGTATTACGACCTAAATTTATGGATTATGAGGTTGAGGATTGCAAGAAAGCTATTGACTACCAGTACATGGATATGATGCCTGAAATTTCATTGGGTGAAATCTTGCAGGGTGCAGCATACGGATCGGACCAACAGCTAGGAAAGCCACATTTCTGTCCACCAGAGGCTCTGCCAAATTTGACGGCTGATACAGTTCATGAATTCTGGCATACTCACATGCTACAAAACCCTTCGGGTCTTGTCATTGCTGGTGCTGGAATTGGCCACGATGAACTTGTGGACATGTCCAAGCATCACTTTGGTCATATAGAGGCACACACTCACGAGGATCCTACGGTTGCCTCTGTTTATAGAGGTGGATCTGCCACTGAGCAACGACAAACCATGGATGGGTTTACTCGTGTTGCACTAGCATTTGAATTGGGTGGGTGGCATTCAGACGATTTAGTCCCAACGTGTGTTTTGCAAACACTCTTGGGAGGAGGAAATTCTTTTTCCGCCGGTGGTCCAGGAAAGGGAATGTATAGTAGACTGTATCGACAGGTCCTGAACAAATATTATTGGGCTGAAAGTGCGGAAGCATTTACCTCCTTTCATGGTGAAAGTGGGTTGTTTGGCTTGAGTGCAAGCTCCATTCCCACCAAAAGTCGAGATGCAACATTGGTACTAACAGACCATCTCCACAAATTGAAAACAGAGTTAGTAACAGATGAAGAGATTGACCGTGCTCGCAACATGCTCAAATGCAACGTATTGACACAACTTGAATCGCGACTAGTATTGTTTGAAGATATGGGTCGGCAAGTCTTAACATACGGTCATCGGGAAGATACTGAAACAATGTGCCGTAAGATTGATTCTGTCACCAAGGAAGATCTTCGAGAGTTGGTACAACGAGCCATGGCTAAGCCACCCACTATTGCCTCTGTTGGTGACGACGTCAGCAACGTTCCAAAGTATGATGAACTACTCGAGTGGTTTAATTGACGTCTTCTCATTGATTGCAGTACAAGATAGAATAAAAAGATATTTATCAACTTTTGAGCATTATTAATACAACATAATCTGTACGTAGGACTGTCCAAAAAAACCAACGTCGATCGAAAAAAACTTTGAAATCAGGAAATTCGAATGGCGGTAACTTGTATGAATTTGAGCTGTCAATCTTGTCTCCAACACACGTATAACTCTTCCAATAAAATTTAAGTCTTCAATCTCAAGCTTTTGGGTCAATTCGTCTCCAAATTTTCTTTCCATCTTCCATATTTCCTTGTCTTTTGAACAGACTGAAAAAGCTCGATTTTGTAAAGCTATCTGGTGTTAGGCCCCGTTCTTGAATTTGCTGTAACAATGCTTCAGCACGTTTGGGGGCATCTGCTAGTCCGCTTTTGGTTATTGCATTCATCACCGAATTGAAACTAATCAGGTTGGGTGGCTGAAGCAGTTCGCCAGACCCATGGAGGCGAATCATTTCTTTCAGCATGCTTTCCGCTTCTTCCGCCTTACCTGCATTCGCGTAACTCTTTAAAAGTGTTGTATATGATATTAAATCAGGCCTGACTTCCTTATTTCCCTCTCTATACTTCTTCTTCATTTGTTCCAGAAGGTTTTCTGCGTTTGCCAAAGACTCTTTCTTTTCACTTTTTGCTAACGCATTCAAGGCAGTATTATATAAGAGTGTGTCTGGTCCCTTGAGAATTTCCCCTGCACTGTGATGACGGTGCATGCTTTGTATTAATTGTTTTGCGTCTTCGCCCTCGCCGTCTTTGGCGAAACAAGACAACACGCATGCGTAATTGACATAATCTGGATGTGCCATAGATCCTGTTGAATACAACTCTAACATTCGGTTGAATGTAATTTGTGCAAGTTCGGCTGAACATCCCTCATTGCTGTTCGCGTGGGCTGTAAGAACCACAGAATAAGTTATATTATTAGGCTGGCCTAGATCTCCCATACCATGCATGGTATGCATTTTTTGTAAAAGTAATTCTGCATCTTGAGATCTACCCTCTTGAGCATAGCTTTTTAGTAGACTTGTGTAAGAAATCACATCTGGTTTCACGCTTTCATGACCAGAAGCATGTAGTTCCGACATGGTCTTTATCAGATTTTCGGCCCGACTGGTGGCATTAGCATCCCTACTTTTGGCAAACATGTTTAGCACTACATTGTAGTGGATTGTCTTGGGAGGATGTTTGAGATGCCCGGCATCATGACGGTCCATCATCTGATGCAAAAGATTCTCAGCAGCATCTAACATTTTCGCTTTGTCATAACACGCTAATACGCACAGGAAGGTAAACGAATCTGGTTCAATGTTGGAGTGTCCAGCGTCTTTCATTTCGAACATGAGGTTTAATAGAAATTCAGCACGAGCAGGTGAGTCTGAATTCTTGCTCTTTGAAAATGTATCAAGCACAGTATTGTAATGGAACAGACTAGGAGGTTCGCTCAGTTCACCCGAGATAAATCGCTCTGTCATCTCCTTCAGTATAGTCACAGCTTCGCTGGTCAAATTTCTCTTCTTATATGCCAGCAACAAATTAGAGTAGCAAATTAAATTCGGTTTCATCTGCGGGTCCTCTGAAGTTCTTAATCGGTCAAACAAAGCCTCTGCCCGATGCAGTGCATTCGGGTCGTCGCTCCTAGCCCATGCCTCAACAACACAGCTAAAGTGAATGAGATTCGGTGGATCCTGAAGCCTTCCCTCTTGGTTCAATCGTTTCATATGCTCTAGCGTATCTTCTGCTTCCTGTGCCATTCTTGCATTGGCGTAGGTTTTCAATACTCCAGTGTAAGTGGCCGCGGTAGGTCGAATATTAGACCGATTCGTTTCGTTCTCCATGTGTTCTATTAGATTTGAAGCGCAACGTACTGCATTGGCACCACCTTTACTCTTGGCACAGGCATCTATTACGCAGCTATATGAGAATGTATTGGGTGAGTCGTTTGTACGACCCTCCTCGTACCGTTGCTCCATGTGCTGAAGCAATTTTTGGGCTTGGTCTACTAAACCACTTTTAGCATAGGACCGAAGAACAACTGTGTAGTCCACTAAATTTAGCTGATGCCCCTCAACATTTTCCTCCAACTGCTTTAGAAGTCGCTCTGCTTGATATGGTGCATCTTTACCAGGTATCTTTGCTATTGAACTAAGAACAAAGGATGGCCACTTTGGATCCCATAGTAGTTCTATGTGCTCAAGCATCCTTAAAGCTTTGAGTAAATTAGTTGCGCTGATGTCTCCAGAGTGTGAATGCTTTTGGCAATTTTTTAAAACATTAAAAATAACCCCCTGGTTCAAAATTGTTTTATCCGATACTCGTTGTTCCTCCAATAGACGGATCAGTAGTTCGAGAGCTTGAGCAGGTCCAGTTCCAGTTTTATCACTATTGATGTACCAGTATATTTTTTTTAGGGAAGCCTTACTGAGTCCACTGTGAAGTTTTCCAATAGGAATATTAAACACTTTACTATCTACAGGTGACTGCTGATATTGATTATTTCTGTCACCATGTCTGTTCCGTTTTCCAGCTGACGATTGCGATTGATAGGAAAACGTTGCCGAAAGTTGTGAAGATGATGCGTTTTCAGTTTCACCCTGAACGAGTGCATTCCTAGCCGACAGCGGTCGCAGCAATGACTTTGGACGTCTCCTTGGAATTGAACGTAATATAGAAGTCATTTTCTTATTCACACCGGGCAACACTTGTTGCTAACAACTACCGCCGTCATTCGCTGCCTCCACTGATGTCCGTCTCGTGTTGTACTTGTATTAATACATCTCGATCTCTTTTTGACTTCATCGGTGGAATTTTTTGTGTCGAAGATTCGTCCCGTCGTCGTGACTGACATCAACGCTAACCTTAGTGATCTATGGGATTCATACTTACTAGCCGGTACCGTAGGACTCTAGTTTCGTGCTCGAGTGATGGACTGAAAACTGAAAAGGCAGCGGCATTGACCATGAGAGGTACTCTAAAATATATGGTCATATATATATAATATCATGTAAACTTAGAAACTATTTGTGCTGAATACAAATTAAATCCTAAACTAATCTTTATCATTAGATCGAGAGTCATTGTTTCGTTTACTTTCACTGAGACGGGTAGCAGGAGAGCCATAAGTGCATCAAAGATCCTGAGTGGTAAGTTAGCGGGAAGTTTCAGTTCAGTTCCTATTACAGTAATTTCTGGATACGTCAACCAACCGCATTATTGTTAAAACTGTGCAGCTATTGTATTTATGAATGTAAAATCTTTTAAACGTGCTAACTCTAATTTACAACTCTCTTGTGTGTTTAAAAGCCATAGTCACCATCGTCGAATCCGTACTCAGAGCCAGAGTCGTCATCACTTTCTTCATCATCGTCTTCATCATCTACATGCTCACCAGGTTCTTCCAAGTGCAAAAAGTCTACCTTCCATCGCAAGATACCACCGATACCTCCAAAACCCTTCACAAATTGAGTTCCTTCTCCTGAACGGTCAGTAACAAATTCAAGGTTGCAACCATAATTCTTGTAGTTGTTTGCCATCCATTCCACCAAACTTTCCTTTTCAATCACTTCCAGTTCGACACCAGTGTCTTGATCATGGAAAAATGTTTCGTTAGCTTCTTGTTCCTTCGTTAGATGAACAACCTTGTCTTCTGCGGTGGAACTGTTACGGAGGACGTAACGATTCACGTCCAAGTTGTCGTAAATGATCAAGTCCTCCACGGCACCAAGATCCAAGGCCTTGAGTGTATCATCCACCATAAAGCAATACTTGCCAGTATCCCTAGAGATTTCATCCATGTATTGTTGCAAGAGCTTCTTCTCCTTCATGAGTTTCACGTTGGAAAGAGTATCGGCAGCAAGTTCAATAGCTTGGTTGAAACCGTGCTCTCCTCCATAACTAACATCGACCATTTTGATCACAATCTTTTGGAGACGTTGATCAAAAAGATCGGACCTCATTAGTTCAGCCTTGAAATCGGCTGAACCTGCCAAAACAATTCCCTGTACGTTTGGTTTTTGACCATCAGGAACAAAGAGTTGTGTAGCCAGTTCAGCAACCTTACGGACGTAGTTGTGACGCTTTTCAAGACGAAGACGTGCAAAACGCAGAGCGGATTGACCACCGCGACCGTGCTTTTTGGGAAGATCGACGGAGAACTTGTGAAGAATTTCACGATTGGATCCCTGCACGGTCCCGTAAAGAGAACCGTTACCGTCCATGATAATAAAGCCAAATGCCTCATCATCCATTAGGAGTTCGTTAAGATCTTCAGTGTGGAACTTGTTGTCACAAAGATAGAGAGAGGTGTTGATAGGTTTGAAGGGTTCGAAATCGATATTCACACGTCTTTCCTTTCCGTCTTCTGTAATGACAGTTCCGCAGTAAATGACGAGTCCGTTCTTGGGACATTTCGAGTAAAGCTTAAGACGTTGCTGGGTCGATGTAATTGCTCCCAAAACCGACAACCGATTTACACGACTCTTAATATTGGAGGCAGTACCATATTCGTCGGACAACATTTTGTTCACCCTACTAATTTGATCACCGGGAGGGATGATCAAAGAAATCATGGACGTACCATTACCACGAGCTGCCTGCAAATTTTTGATGAGTTTCTTCACCTTAAACATTTCAATCTGCTTCTCCGTTTCATCTTGTTCTTTTTGACTACTCATCTTGACGTTTCAATTTATTGCAATTGTAATAAAGGAAGACTATGATATGTGAAGTGTCGATTTAGCAGTTCGTGTCTGAAGAGCTTCAAACTTCTGTAGCTACACTTGAGCTGTTCCGGATGAGATAGATAGCGGGTAAGGACAGGAGCTGCTTGTTTGTCGTGTGTGTGGTGTTTCGTTCCTACAGGTTGAACTCTGTCATTCGGGAGAGCCCACAAAATGCCTTCCCGTACACACGTTCCAGCCGTCGTTGCATAAGTGTACCGTACGGTACAGCCAGTAAGTAATTATCTGGCTGGTATTGGCAAGCCGTACAATTAGTATTGTAACAGTACCTCGTACGTATACATACTTTTTTAGCATAGGTTGGACGTAATACGTCGTTTGCCTGAAGATTCCCGCAATTTGTTTCTTCTCGTCAGTTTGTGTGGTTTCTTCGCTACTGAATGTCGGCAGGCTTTTGGAAGGACCTACAACGAATCGTGCTCTATCAGCCACACAGACAGAGACATGCTTCATCGATCCCTGCCATTGCGCGCGATCGAGGCCACGTAAAAAAGCGCATGTCGGATCACAAATAATTGGGTCATGAGCTCTCGCCAATAGGGGTCTCGTAAAAGGATATTTTGAAACTCCCAACAGGATCTTACCCTAAGGGGCGAACCGTTGGGAGGCGAATTTATGCTACATGATGCAAGTACTATGTAACCACGTAGGGTGGACCAATGTGCATCATTCTCTCCTGCCCGTTCTGATTTGTCAACACCAAATATTTTTTATTTTTGGATTCTCGTAGTACATGCAAAATAACACGGGGCATTCAAACAGTACAGGTACGGTAAAAAACGACACAAAGTAAAACAGAAAAAAACGAACCCAAGACACCCATATTCCTTTCTTGACACCCCTAACGAAGATTTCAAAACAAAGTCAAGGATATACAGTATCAAACTGAAAAGGCAACGCTGTGTATAGAGTTGCAAAGCTGAACTTTAGCTCCCCTTTCTCGTTTTGTCAGTGAGAAGTATTTGTAAATAGATAACTTCCAATTAATCGATAGATCGATCATTGAATTCTTAACAACTGGAACTTGGCATTTAAGATTACATGTACGACCATGGGGGGCGAGAGTGATAATACTACAGAACGGACTAGAAATACTTCATCCCATCCTGCATCACCTCCCATAATGGAAAATAACCAAGCCATGGCTGCTGCCATTGGTGATTACGCCGACCGTAAGGCAAAAGAATTTGAGGAAAATTCGAACTTTGTTCAGACTCACGAATTACGACCAATACTTCGACTTGATTGGCAAGATGTGACGATTGGACAATTGATTGGTAGAGGGGGGTACTCAGATGTGCATCTTTGTGAGTTTCAAGATATAAACAAAGTCAAGGAACTTGACCCCGATCATTCAGAACACTTTGTCGTTAAGAAATTAAGGAGTAGTTCCATGTGTGAAAAAGGCATGTTCATTCGGAGTGCTAGTGATTTATTAATTGAATCCAAAATTCTTTCTAGGATGCAGCATCCTAATATTATCAAGCTCTATGCCACCAAACGAGGGAGTGCTTCGACCTCTTTCCGTGGTAGTATCAATGGATATTTCTTAATTTATGAAATGCTCTACGATCTGTTGGACCATCGAATGGATACTTGGAGACAGCAAAAAAGTTTTTTATCTGGGTGGAGAAAACCGTCAAAAAAGGATATGTTCCGCAGGATCAAAGTGACTTTTGAAATAGCCAAAGCAATGGAATACCTACATTCCAATCGAATAATCTTTCGTGATATTAAACCTGAAAATGTAGGTTTTGATGCGTACGATACAGTCCGTCTCTTTGATTTTGGTTTTGCACGTGAAATGCCCACCAATGACAAGTTGGCGAATGGAGAAAGAAGGAAAATGTCCATGGCTGGAACAATCCGTTACATGGCACCAGAAGTCCCGACACAGCACTACGGGTTGCCAGTCGATGTGTACTCGTTTGGAATGTTCTTTTGGGAAGTTACTTCTCTCAAACCACTTTTAAGACAAATCAAGACTGAAGAACAATTCATGGAAGAGATTAAAAAAGGACCGATACTGCCTCCATTGAAGCAAGCGCATTTATCTCACGATCTGAATGAAATGACCAAAGCCTGTTGGAGTGCCAATCCTGAAGACCGGCCTACTTTCGATGTTATTGCTGAGAAGCTCCGAAAAGAATGTAAATCACTTTCAATGCAGATAACAGGAGGTAAAAAAAAGTAAGGAATGAAAGATTGCAGTCACAAAGGTATCATACTGCTGGAGCTGAAATGCAGCAACGTAGTGGCCACGTATCAGAAATCGGTCAAGAGTATGTAGGACCTAGCAAATCATCCTACCTAAAACTTATTAACACAATGCACTTCATTAGTTTCACTGCTTACTTTTTCTATTCTGTTAAGTACAATTCATTTCCTTCTTACAAAAACAAAAAAGGAAAGGACAAAAGACTACACAGAGACCATTTCAGTGATATGAATAAATACGAAGCGAAACACAAATCATTTTTTGTTTTTTCACTGTTTGTTTGACTTATTTATTTTTAATTCTAGAAGGCTATCTTGTGTACATATAAGATGCGAAATAAGCTCGAATGACGAGTTTTGATATAACTCGTCGGCCATATCTTTCGGAGTTTACTTGTCGAGTTCAGACAAGTTGAGGCTGGATGCTCCAGGGGGGAGAAGCTTGGTTCCGGCGGATGCAGGTTCGACATGTTCATCGAAGATGAACTCATCTTGATTATCGTCGGTGTCAACACCCTGGGCCTTGAGACTTCTGCGGAAGGCCTTCTCGGCTTCCATGATAAGGAAGACGGCAATCATGAAAAGAATGGAAATTCCCCACTGTGTGCCATCCATGGGCTCCATACCGAAGATAGTGTTGTTAAGACCAGGGGTGTAGGTGAGGAAGATTTGAAGGACGGCAACAATGGCAATAGAGTACCAAAGAGATGCATTACCCTGGAAGATGCGTGGATGAATGGAACTGTTGTAAGCGAAACGAGCAGAGGCAGTGATGGACATGGCTCCAAAATCAAGTGTGTTGAAAGCTTGAGCTCTTTGTTCACCAAGGTTGTATCCAAGACTCCTGGCCCAGAATGAGGAACCAACCACAGATGCGGTAAGGATAACAGTTCCAAGTGCAATACGAAGGAATAAGTAACGTCCGATGAGACGCTTACCGACCCTTCGTGGGGGGATGTTCATGATACCATCTTCAGCAGGTTCGACAGCGCAGACGAATCCAAGGGTAACGGCACAGATAAGGTTAGAATAAAGAACTTGAATGGCAGTCAAAGGAGTTTCCTCAAGACCAAGAGCGAAACCGAAAAGAACGGAAAGACCTTGCGAGTTGTTAATAGGGGTATTGACGAGAAGAACCTTACGAAGGTTATCCCATACAACACGTCCTTGACGGACAGCGGTAACGATTGTGGCGAAGTTATCGTCGGCCAAAATCATCTCAGAGGCTTCACGGGCAACATCAGTTCCCTCTTTACCCATGGCAACACCCATATCAGCAGCCTTAAGAGCGGGGGCATCATTGACTCCATCTCCAGTCATACTTGAAACTTGTCCCTCAGCTTGGAGGGCCTTCACAATACGAATCTTATTCTGTGGGGAAGCACGTGCAAAAACATTGTGCGTCATAACAGCAGAACGAAGATCGTCATCACTCATGGCATCAAGTTCGGGTCCAGTCAATGCTTCACTGAATTTGTCATCAACAATTCCAAGCATGTGTCCAATGGCAATAGCAGTATCCTTGTGATCTCCGGTAATCATAGTAACACGAACACCAGCTCCATGCGCCTCCTTGATGGCAGAAACACACTCGGGACGAGGGGGATCCATAATGGCACAAAGACCAACGATAGTGAGCCACTTTCCTTCAGGTCGAGCGTTGACGAATTCTTGTCCAAGTTGCTCATCGGGCTTGATAGAATCCTTGTCGATAGATCCACGGCAAAGAGCAAGAACACGAAGACCGTGGGAACTCAAGACAGCAATCTGTTCAGTCCAGTAATCCTTGTCAACAGGTTCGAGGGTGTTGATATCACCACCCTTGGCTTGATGAGAACAAAGAGGAACCATGCGGTCGGGAGCACCCTTCACGTGAACGATGTACTTGCCATCGAAACCACTTCCATCGACTTCAGAGACAGGGTCGTGAATAGTAGCCATGAACTTGTATTCGGAACTGAAAGGAACTTCGTTAACAATAGGAGCGTTGTTCTTGAGGGATTCGATGTCGACACCACCGAAGTAGGCAGCACGGAGGATAGAGATTTCAGTGGGGTTTCCGATTTCTCCTTCACGTCCACCGTTGTCACCGAGAACACACTTACTACACAAAATACCTCCGGCAAGGGCGCTGGTGATGTACTCAGTGGATGGAGATTCACCAGCGGCAGAATCTTCAACAGGTTCAGCGGGGGTTTCTTCATCGGTGGTAGCTTCAGTGGCAGTTCCATGAGTGGAAGAGACAGCCTCGGGATCAACACCATAGTGGAAAGAGGACATCTTCTTCTTGCGGTTGGCATCAGTAGATCCACCAGCAGAGAGGATCTCCTTGCGTCCCTTACCCTTTTGATGTTGAGCTCTCTCAGACAAGAATTTATCGTCGCGGACGAAGTTAGTGTTGACACGGGCCTTGTTGTTGACGTCGTTCTTGTAGCGAGCATCGGAGGTGACGAAGGCAGTGAGAGACATAACGTTTTGAGTGAGGGTACCAGTCTTGTCGGAACAAATGACGGTGACACTTCCAAGAGTCTCGACGGCAGGGAGGGCACGGACAATAGCGTTCTCCTTGGCCATGTTAGACACAGCATAAGCGTAGGTGACAGTCACGATAGCTTCAAGACCTTCGGGAATCATGGCAACAGCGGCAACCAATGCAATGGCAACGGCGTCAATTACCGACAATCCGGTGGAAAGGAAGGCGATCAAGAAAGTAACAATGGCACAAATAATAATGAAGGTAGCAAGGTACTTGGAAACAGTATCAATCTGTTCAAGCACAGCGGTCTTCTTCTCTTCAACTTGACTGACAAGGGCGTTAATAGTACCAATCTGGGTGTGGTCACCGGTTGCGATGGCAATACCTTTTCCACTTCCTTGGGCTACAAGGGTGGCACTGAAGGTCATGTTGCAACGGTCTCCGAGAGGTGTTTGTTCGGGGTTTCCGCCCTTGGGGATCTCGATTTCTTCGATGATCTTGTCAATGGGGACAGATTCTCCAGTGAGGGCAGCCTCTTGACAAGCAAGATTGGAAGAGTTGATGATACGCATGTCGCAAGGAACCTTGTCTCCAAGGCCGAGCAAGACGAGGTCGCCAGGAACAAGGTCAATGGCAGGGAGCATTTGCTCCTTACCGCCACGAATGACACGAGCATCACTGGAAAGCATATTCTTGAGGGCTTCAGCAGCTTTTTCTGCAGAACCTTCTTGAACGATACCGATCCAGGTGTTGACAGTGATAACACCAACAATAATACCAACCTGAATCCAGTTCGTGACGACATCGTCGGAGTTGTCAGCAGTGATGGCACGGATAGCAGAAACAACAGCAACGACAACAAGGATACCGACAAGAACGTTGGCAACTTGAGCCCAAATACGTTCAAGAAGAGTCTTCTTCCTGGCCTCAGTCATCTTGTTCTGACCGTATTCGGCAAGACGGGCAGCGGCCTGTGCTTCGGAGAGACCATTCTTAGTCAAATCTTCGTCACATTTGAGCTGCTTCACAGTTTCCTCAACTGTCATTGTGTGCCAGGGAGTGTGTCTCCCTTGGTCGGCACCTGCGCCAGGGTTCTCTACGTCGGCCATCTTCTACTGTCTGATTATGTTTTCTACGACAAATCAAAAAGGTAGATGGAAAATGATTACTTCGTTTTCTCTTCCGCTACTATGCGCACGTGTTACAAGCAGTGTTTGAGCAATGCTTGACGACCGTTTGTGCTGGATGAGTGTCCGAAAAATGAGACTATGCGGTAGGTGTACAGTCGGTTCTCAAATCAATAAATTTGAATTGAAAACAGAAATCGCTCGCCCAACCGCTCGCCAAACCGCTAAAGTTCGAGAAATTCACCGCTGCTGCGAACCAGTCAATCTTCCAGAATCTTTGCCAACCATCCATTTGAATCCCGGAATTATCTAGGCATTTTCAAAGATATAATTTTAAATCTTGCTTTACTATGGGAAGACACAACCGTATAATTGTACGTGTAAATGTTATAATGATAGTCTTTCATAAGACAGTACGAGAGTTTTTAGCGTGCCGAGATTCCGTTTGAACCTTTTCTTTTACCCGGAAAACCTTGTCAACACAAACTCCGGCCCTAGGAAAAGTTCCCAAGTCACGAAAGAACTTGTCAGCATGTGTCAACTTGTTTTCTCTCTCTGACGTGGGAACTAGGAGAGAGTTCGAAAAAATTAATCATAAAATGCGAACATTGCGTCCGTAGGACTCCAGTAGGACTGTAGCACCTACCGGTATTTTACTGGTATCGCCAAGAGGAAAATAGAGAAGTTCAAAACGAAGCACATGAAAGATTTTTATTGCCTCCTTGACAGGGTGCGATGTTTGAAAATAAGGTAGAAAAAATATTTTTGTCATATCTACAAAGTCATGAAGTTTGAACCAGATATGTGCCGATCAGGCGGGCGGAAGGCGAATCCACATCCACAGTATAATCGATACTTCTTCTGAAAGCTAATACACCATGGAGCCTCGATGATGGTACTGTACATGGATATTATCACACAATTCATACTCTAAATGTACCTGTATGATGTGAGGTACAGTGTACAATTCCCTTATAATTGATAGTACCAGTACAAAAAAGTAGAGTTCTTTTAGTCTTATTGGCGAAAGGTAGCGGGCTGGCTACTTATGATACACTTTTTCCACTTCAAATGTTTTCATACAGAATCGATATTGGTCGGTCACACAATAACGGATAATTTAACCGGTTAAATGAATCTTCGTTCCATAATCACCTTTTCCTGATTTGATTGTTTTTTAAATTTGAACTAGAAGATAAAGTTTGTACTATTTGTTAGGAGTACAGTACATCAATACGAAAACATGCAAGGAACAGCAATTTAGGTGTCACTCCAGCGTAGGAACCCGTTCAATATGTATTACCGTATCTCTAAATGTTAGTGTGACTTTGCTTTCATAAGATTACTAACAAGATTCCTGACTAGTAGAAATACCGGTAAATACTTAGGTGCCAGGTAGAAGTACCGTACCAGGTTACTGTAGGAGTCCTAATTTAAAGTACAGTACCTTGTACCAGGTAGGACCTACGTGCACCGTTTAGATCATACTTTCTAGTGGTTCTATGTACAAGGATGAAAGGAGCTGCGGAAACCTGCCTGTCGTCACGTCTGGAGGTTTCTGGCCACGATAATGCCACTACCTGATAGTAACTATTATACTTCTTAAATCTTTTTGGGATATAAGCCTACCAGGTATACTATTTTGATTTTTTTTGTCGGGTACAATTCACTTGTTCCAAAGGTATAAAAGAACAGGTACATTGGACAATCTAGACTAAACTATGATTTCCCTGAAATGAGTAACACTTTTTCCGGAAAGTTTCCGTGAGAACAAGAAATAGTCAGACGCCAGGCGACTCCGCGTGGGACAACAAACGATGTAAAAAAGACACTCTTCTACATTCTACAGGTGCCTTCTAATAACTTCTTATACAGTATCTAAACAACTTATCTGGTTATAAGCCTATTGTGAATTTTCGTTTTTTTTAGTTCCTGTCTCGCCGGTGCAGTTTCCTGAGTGTGTTTTCGAAATTACGCTCATTTGTGGGGATTCAGTGAGGATTCACAAGAGACAGCACGAGTAGGAACTCTAGCACTACAAGAACGGGTCAGTTTCGCAGATAGTTAGTACGTGGTACCGTGAGGTACGTCCCCCCCCGCTTTTCGACTCAATTCTGCGCATTTGCCCCCCAAGGCGTGGTTTTATGCAGTTGCATTCTGAAAAATCAATTCAACTCTGGCTGAAAGCTTATTGAATAAGACTGGCTAAACTCAGCTTGACCAACACACTGCGTCCAACTAAGATGCACACCAGTGAATATTTCAAAAAGTGAAAAGTTGTTATACTTCATCATGCTGAAAATGTAGAAAACTTTGGTACACACATGATCTAACCATATCATGTTCCAGGATGTACTAAAATCATTAGTTTCTAGTACCAGGATCTACACATCTACTCCCTAAAAAAAATACCCCACACTAAGATGAGATGCTCTCAGAATGTATTAATTCACATTTTGTGCTGGTGAAATGGTCTGAAATGTCTCTGTCAACATGGTTGTTAGGTATATATCTTAGTAGTGCTGGAAATATTTGGTACCTATAAAAAATGCATACTGAACACTGTACACCATCCTGCCCAGCACTGTCAAAATCTACACTACCTTTCTTTTATCCAAGTATCAAAGTTTCTTTTTACTATATTAACAAAAACAACAACAGCATCAATTATGTTATGATAATGATCCTGGTTTTAGTGATAAACATATAATGATGGCTGCAGTGCTGTATATAATACCTCTCCTATCAAAATTCAATGTTTATCTTTGCTAACAATACCAAAACATGGGATAGGGTGCAGCAGTAATAAACACAAGTGTAGAGAAGCTTGCTAGAAGTATACTATTTAAAACTGCAGCTAGTCCAAGAAAAGACAAAAACAACAATCCTTGAGGATAATGATGGCAATGTTGATAATATATTGTCAAGATTTATAGTTATACTCTAGTGACTTCATTTTATGAAAGTTGAACTAATTGCAGTCCACTGTCATAATTAAGATATGGCCCCTTGTTTGGTAAGCTCATTTTTTCTTATTTGGAGGCTAAATTGCAGGCTTGCCTTAAGATATGTTTCTTAAAAATGATGTTGGGATGATGTCATCTGGTTCTTTCTAAACAATACACCACATGAATGTAAACCTAACCTAATATTTATGGACAAATAATTTTTGACTTATAACATAAAAATTATGTCATCAAATAAGATATAGTGGCCTCCGGCAAGCTTGTTCTTTCATGTTTTTTCAGAAATTGCAAGCTTGACCTGTTAGATACGCCATATCTTAATCTCGGCAGTGGACTGTATTCTTAACAATGGTAACAACAAGAAGAAGTTCAAACAGTAAGAACTGTCTTAAACCAACAACAATCTTATTGGGGTGCTAGTGGTATTATTTGGAATCCAGAACCATAAAATCATTATTGGAACATATAAAATATACCTTGCTTTATGCTTGTCATGTTATTTCTTTGTTTATTCTTGTTGTGTACATCATCTGTAGCTATTTTGCTTTATAATCTAAAAATACAACAATTAATGTTGCAAGAAGTTCTTTTGAGAAAATGGAATTTATGGTCATTGTATTATTGGATTTAGAGACAAACATAACTCCACATTAAAAACACTAATGATTAATTTTTTCTTTAGGGTTCTTCTGAGTATAAGCAGCCTCTTTTCTGTTGATACTTTTACACATGTTGGGATGATTTGTTTACCATCACCAGCACTACTTGAAGAGAAAACCAGCATACCTCATTTTCCTGAAACTTCTTTTAGAGCAAACACAAAGATTAATAGCTAGTAGAAAGCTGTTTTTGGCCATGATTTGTGTATCATCAAGGACAAATAATGCAGGAAATAGATAAATTTGTTCTTGGTTGGATAAGATTATTTCTATCATACTATATCTAGTCACCAATCAAGTAGTGAATCAAGCAATCACTGCCAGCTGAAGAAGTTTTATTTTTTATTTTTTTCTCCCTTTTCTCCCTTTTTTCCCTTTTCTCCCTCAACAAACCCATCATCATGTAAGGTGCCTGCCGGCATCTCCAGTGGGTCCCAGTTGGCTGAGTGTGCAGAGTGACCTAGCAATCCATCTTACCACTATACTTAGTGGTGAGTAACTCAACCCCTAGCACTGTTGATTCTTGGATAAAAGTAAAATGTTTAAGTGAAATATTTTAATTTGTGGACCACTGGTTGGGTGTCACCTCAATTTAATTCCACCTAATCACCAAATCTGTCAAAAGTACTAGCACTTCTTTAATCAAAAATTCTATACAAAAACAATTAAACTTGTACCAAAGTTGTTTTACAGCTCCCAAAATTGTATAGCAAAGTCTGCTACACACTCTATAGAATAAGATGAAGAGTTTCTTGATACCCCACTTTACCTAACCAAGGACATAGCTCTGTGTTGCTCAGGTTGATTGTGCATAAAAGCTGGGGGGCATTTTTATGACAGGATCAGTTTTGACTATTTTAAAAATCACAATGGATGCATCCACATCATCACCAAGATTGGTGGGATACATCACCAATCAGATATTGTACAGTAACAAACTACTTGGATTTTTTGTCAAGTCAAGCCACAAATTTCAAAAGGCACACATATACTGGGCAGAGTGTGGTTTTGACAATCAACTATAAAGGATAGACCCTTTTGTCCTTTATCACCATTTTCACATGGAAGTGTTCCAAGATTGGTGATGTGGCAGAATGTATCACAATAGCAACACAAGAGAATTCACCCAATTTCAAATTTCTTGAACAAGAACTTTAACATGATTAATAAAATAGAAGCATCTTTTGCTTGAAAATTGTTTTTGGGCCAGCAGCATATCCACATGAGTTGCTGAACCATGAAATTTTTACTCCTGTCTAGACCAATCCTAGTATTAGCCACTGGGACTGTGTTCTTGGTTGTTGCTGTGATTGTCTGTCTCACAATATTTGACATTTACCACCCTGAAGCTGATGCTGGTGATTTTTCTTTCATGAGAAAATCAGATTCACACACACTTGTTTTCAGTATGAAACACTAAATGGAAACACCATGATGTATTACCACTAGTATCAAGTGCAACAAAATGCAAGAAATGGTGTGCAGTACCAAAGAGAACAGGCTTGTTTGTAGTTGGAGCATGATTGAATTGTTTTCTAGCTAAGATGTAATATAATGAAATCTATGTATATATAAATATACATCTCAGAATGGTCCAGGTGTGCAGTGAAAAAATTGTAGTAGTAGTGAAACATGAAAGAATTCATTGCATGGTTTAATTTTTTTGCACAAAGGAACTACTGTAAATCAAGAAAAGGTTTCTAATCTGTTTTGAATTGAAAAGGTAAGTTTTGGGTTATCATTCCAAGGAGGTTTGGAGGAAAACATGGATTAATGAAAAACTAGTTTTTGATCAAGTTTTCAATAAAAAATATTATTTTGGGAGGGCACCAGATGAGGAGTAAATTTGAGTGCATAGACACCAAAACTGAAACAAATTTGAGTTTTCCACATCTTATTTCTATTCAGAGAGCCATGGCTATAATTCCAAATCCACCCATTTACTTCTGTTTAGCAGTACAGGCCACCTGCCAGGATGGAAAACATATCCATCACCAACATCTTATTGGATATTGTATCAGGTTCATGATATCAACACTCATGGTAGCCATCCACAATCCCTACAAACAACAGAAGAAAGGCATGACAGCAGGACATTTCAACCACTACTATGAGTCTGTATGCCCTTCTTTCAGGGACTTCAATCATGAGTGTGACCATTTGCTAGATTCCTGTTTGTTCTCATTCATATTTGAGAAGGACAATATTAAGAAGATCAAAACTTTACAATGTTATGCTCCATAACATTATTTCAGTGTTACCAGGTATTGGTGACCTTGGAGGTAATCACTTTTGGCAGTATTTGCATGCTGTGGCACTCTTCCTTTTTAGCTGGTTGACAAATTTGATTAGTCAGCACACACAAGGTCTCTTGAGTGGATGATTTCAAAATTTTACAAACAGGCACAGCTCCCCCTCAACCAAATGACATTATTAAAATGTGTGTTTACAGATTTGTTTTGAAACCAAGGAGTCTGCAACTTTGAGAAATACTTCAAACTTCTCTGTAAGCAATACAGAGTGGAATACAACCATGGTGTTTCTGTTTGTTTCTTTTGTGATATATACTTTGATGATATGTTTTCTCTTAAATGCAGGGCAACTATTTACTATTTCTTATCAATCCAGCAAAATCAAACAGTGGCAACAATCAATTTTGAACTCTATTCCTTTTGGAACCACATTAATTACAAGTGAGGAATTATCAAATATTTAAAAAAATAGTATCTGTAAAAAGGATATAAGTGGAGAAACAGTAACACTCTTTGATCCAACAAGCAAATTTGTTAAGGTGATAATGTTCCCTGATAAATTGTTGACAGTCACTCAGGAGATAATATTTTCTGCATTATCCAAAAATGTATTACTAGGCTAATTTTATTTGGAAGCAGAGCATCATTTGACTTACCAAAATAAGTAGTAACTAAATATTAGATTTTGGTTCATCACTCATTAAATGTAACAATTTGGTGATAAATATTGTCAGTGGTACTCACTTGGGAGCAGGGCATGAAGAGCACTATATAACAGTGTTTTTTTTAACTTGACAAACATTGAATATTCCCTACAAGGTATGGGGACTCATTTCTTGGATAGAATAATTTTTGTATATATGGAAGACATTCTGCAGCACATCATAGGGTATCTCACATTTTTTGAGTTGTACAGTTTTTCATTGACCTCAAACAGAGGTTTGTGGGCAGTCAAACATTACAGGTTTCTGATGGAAAATTCAGGAACACAAGAGGAAAAGGATAGGTGGAAATAACATCAAAACAACAGTGAGAACCTCAGATTTTTATATGTTGGTGCCACTGTCATATCAAAGAATTACTGTTTGGGTGTGTTGAAGATTTGATGTTCACAAGGCATGCCCAACCTTTCTTGGTAACAATATGTACAATTCATCACTCCTTTTGTGTGGTCATAATTTACCCAGTAAACACAAGTATACTTGGGTGTGATGCCAAACTTGTCTTCAGTTTTAATCCTACTTCCAGAATTTGAGTTATCTTGGTTTGAGATATCCTCTTCAGAGCTCTCCTCATCTGCAGCAGCAATCCAATCATTGTAAACTTCCAGAACTACCTGTTTTTCTCTATATAAGATGCATACCACTCCATTTCATCACTATGGTATGTGTTCCAAGTTAATGCATTGTTCCAGTTTTGTGCCAACATGCTCTGACAAACATAACTTAGATAGTTGGTGGTAGGCAATACCAACCATGATTTTGTACTGCTAGACTTTTTAGACAGCTTAACGCATGTTGGATGCACTTTCAAGTGAGCATTGAAGGATAGAGTCCTAAACATGCTGTCTAGCTGGTTCTGTGGACCCACTGGCACTGAATGTGCCCTCGTGCCCAGTATTTGTATGAGTTTCTAAATGAAATACATCATGTTGCAGGTGGTTACAAAAATATTCTTTGTGAGGTTCTACGTATTCACAAAGAAATTTTATAATAGCATTGCAGCCTTTATCAGACAGTATATTTCTGCACTTTTATGTTTTCTTAAATGATAAAAATTGGGCTTTTGAGTGAGGGTACTCATTATCATGTAAACAATAGCCAGGTTGTGCCCAGGAAAACATCCAGCAATAAAGCTTTCTTGCAAGCTTGTTGTGATCTGTCAATGGAGCCAATTTTCTTCTCTTAGTGCCCTTTCATATGTTGGTCTTTTATGCTTGTTGGTATAACCACCAAGCAACACTCCTGCTCCCTTTACATGCACGTTCCATCCCCTATCAATAATATGCCATGAGCAATGTTCCCCTCTTGTTAGAGGGAAAAACCTCCTTAATGGCATTGTCTAATTGTCCAAATGCTGTTGGATCACCATCAGTAAAGGCAATGCATGTGTTTTCCAAAACATATTTGGGTAACAATTTAGGAAAAAGGTCCCATCCTTGTTCACTTGGAAGGAAAGTATGAAGAACAGTGAAACAGTGAAATGTTTACCCAAGCTATCTTTTGAAGTGACGGTAACCAGAGGTCTGCCTTCTTTATTGGTATTAGAGGTTGCATCAATATGAATGACTGCATGGAACAATCAAAATTGTTTTATCTCTATCAACTTACAATGGGCTACACCAATCATTGCATTATCTCTTGATGATCCTTGATACCTTTTGATACACATGCTTGGTCTGCATTGTCACTCATTGTTGAAAATCTCTATCTTCTTAATATTTTCATGAATAGCTGTTCCTTGAATTACAACCTCATTGAACATGGCAGGTTTTCTTTGCATTGGTTCCTTGGTTGGAGATTTACTTACTACCTTCTGCATCAGAGCAACATAATCACATTTAGTGGTTTTCAAAAATTCAAACATTTCATCTATTTCACCATTCATTTTCTATGAATCAGTATCATAGCCTGTGGTATTTGGTTTTATTTTGTTTTTTGTGCATATATATCTGATTTGCTCCCTGGACAAAGAGTTGGTGTACCTTTCCTTTCTGTACAAAAATAATGATTATGAACAGCAATACCTACATGTGCTCAAGCTGTAGAAAGATTGTGTATCATTTGGGCCTCATCTTTGCCTAGAAGCTTATAAGGCATCCTTAGGTTGTGGTTCCGGGGATGATAGTAGTGTTTTGGGCACCCCTTGTGAGATTCAACAAAGAACTCATGCTGATGTATTTCATCATAGTATATGGTTATATTTAAAGGACACTGATCTGAATATTTGGATACCTGTCAAGATATATCAGTCTGCCTAGATAAATTCTGCCCATTTGATCTATTGTTCTTTCTGTCCAAAGCATAAGTTGATGAACAATATTTGATGTCAAGCATATAGTAAGCATTGTCTTCTGCCATCTCCAACTTGGAGCCTTTGTAAATATTAGCACATGCACAATGTATATACATAATGGGCCTTCTGGAAGATGGTGCTATGATGTTCTTGTACAATTATTTTTAATGCACTATGTTGTCTCCACCAGCATTAGCATCAGTCCTGATGTGATTATAGACAGCATTTTAAAATTGTGAGATGGGTATTGTCTACCTGACAAAAGATGCTTTGTATTCAGATAAATTTGTGCACAACAATTTGAAAGATTCTAGAGAGTGTGACAGAGATTTTGATTGGAGTAGTAAAGTGGCATACCTGATCCTTCATCTACAGCACTATTTAGCTGCATTTCACCAATACATGGTGGTTCATTAAGCTTTTGTATGAAGGAGAAAAATTGGTATGTAATCGATTTGCTTCTTGGTTAGGTATATCTTCCATCTCAAAAGCATTGTTGTGGTTTTGATACTATCCTCTTGCTTGGAACTATTGCCAATAAATTCCTTGTTAATTATACCATTATTAACTTCATGCAAGACACTGATACTGTTGGAAGATATACTTTTGTTGTCAGCAGATAGTTGAGACATGTATCCACTCATTGCCAGGAGAGCTTGTAAATAGTCTAGCTATAGGGTCTGGAGTAGGTTGAGATTCATTTGCAGTATCAAGAGATTCACTATTTTGTGGTGTTATGGACAATTGGTCATCTGAATTGACTGTAGCAGAGGGGTTTGGAGTTCCCTCCTGTGATGGCTGGCCAAATGGAGGGTCTGGGTCATGTGAAGAATTAGTATTAGTGAGGTGATATAGTGTAGGAAGAGCACCATGAAGTCCTGGATGGAGATTGCCAAGTATGTGGGAGTGAGCAATTCTGGAATGAAGGCCAAAGTGTGCATGTGAGAGAGTGTTTCTAGAGGAATTTCAAGCTCATGTGCATGTAAACAAAACAAATATGAGTTAGATCTTGTTCATCATGCTCTAGACAACAAAACAGATAAATATTCAGATCACATATTCAGGACACTTAAAATCATTATTAGCAGGCATCTCATTGAGTAACAAGCAAAGATCAAAGGCAACACAGTGATAATCTTCAGGAGATGTCATGGCAAACAGTGTAATTAAACATTTGTCCCAAAAATTTAGAAAATTGATCATTGGTGATGCATTTTACTGAATTTCCTGTTTTGAGACATTTTGGTGCGTATCCAAATTCATTTGTGTTAATTTAATATTGAATTAAAACATTGAAGATATATAAATAAAGATGGCAGTGCCACAAGAGAAATTTGGGATTGACCTAATGAGCTTTCGGAGAAGACCAAAAATCCAGATCAGAACTGTTGAGATTCCTTTTCAGAAAGATTAGTGTGTCCTTTCGTGCAAGATTTTGAGATTTGGGTCTGTTTTCAACCAAAGCTTATAATATAAGACTGGCGCTATTAAAATGTTACCCCCTAGATTAATTCGACTCCTTTT
>WKLE02001477.1:0-34246 GCA_014885115.2 Asterionellopsis glacialis | reverse complement strand
GCTGTTGAGGTCCATACATCATGTTGTTACTGTTGGTTGGGTATTGACCAACACCACCCAATGAATTATAATTGTAGTAGTAATTTGGACTCATCAAAGCTGAACTAGTACCATAATTATTGGAAGGATATGATTGTCCAGCATCATAAGGGTTGTAGTTGTCATGGTACTGTTGTTGTTGTTGTTGTTGTTGTTGTGACATATTACTAGTACCAGATTGATAAGCTGTTGCTGTCAAAAGATTTCGTTGTTGTTGCCGTTTATGAAATAACAATCGACGTATAATTTTATAAGCTGCATAGGCAACCCCAAGTGTCATGGCCCATCTCAACGCTTTCAATCTCCGACGTTTCTTTTTCTCTTCCTCTGATTCTTCAACTGCCTTATTAACATTTGCTTCCAATGCTCGCATTTCTTTCCATGTCCCAAGAGCATGATCAAACATAGTTGTTGCCGTATCTAATAATTGATGTACAGCTTGTGTATTCATCCCCATTATCTTTAATATTAGTAGACATGCATACAATGATAAATTTAAAAAAATGAGAGAGTTCAAAGTCTTGTTTGGGGATGAAAACGTAATCCACGATAACGTATACAGAGAAAATTCATACTGTAATTACTTACCTGAACAGCTTGACCCAATGAGAAAATGACACTTTGTATCCCAAACAAAAATTGATTTAAACCCGAAAAGGGTTGTCCTGGCATGACTCCTGGCATCATTCCTCCACCATAGCCGAAGGATGACATGTAGGGTGACCCTCCCATCATCATTCCGTATCCTCCTGCTCCACCGTACATTCCATTTCCTCCAAATCCAGTCACTGTATTTTGTTGGCCTAGAAAGAGATTGTTGGTCGAAGGATCTTCCTCTGGTGATGATGTTGCTGTGTTTGCTGATGGTGATAAATCAGCAGAAGTATTGTCTGTAGTGGTTGTTTGGAATTCTCCTTGTGGTTGAGATGGGTTTTCTGATACAGGACGACGATTTTTTGTGGTTGCTTTTGTTTTTCCGCTTTTGAGATTTGTTGTAGTCAACGGTGGTTCTCTTGTCAAAGATGTCTTACTCGAACTATTTGTACTGGGAACGTGATGAGGAGATGGCGACCGTGGTCTTGGTACGCTTGGCGGCATTTGCAATTTGATTTATTCTCTATTCTGTGACGACAAATTGAAGAAAAATGCGTATGATGGCATAGAAAGAAGCAATTCAAACCCTGAAATTAAAAAATTCCTCGTCCTTCCTTTGCTGTTGATCGCAGGTCGCTTCCAAAAAAGGGCTTTAGTCTTGTTGTAAAAAGGTCTGCAGATATCAGGGATGTGACGTCTTGACTAGAGAGAGACTAACACAATCTCTCGCTCGAAATCGACGCCACGAGAAACCGGAATTTTTTTCATCGACCAGTGAGAGGGGAACCCGACAATCGATAAACTTTTTCGGGAACATTAAGACAGTCTATCGCAGCTATTCGTTATTATTTATAGGGTATAATTTACTAAGTTTTGATTGGTCTATGAGAACCCGAACAGAATTAAGTTTTTTTTTAAATCCTGACTGTACGCATAATTATTGCGTTATTTTATCCAGCAGTACAGTTCGTTCAAACGTATCTATGTACGAACTCTTTTAGTTTTCAACGGCTCCTACATATCCGCCTAAGGTACGGTCGTAGTGTACATTGAAAAATGGTTCGCACGATATAAGATCACTGAACTCCTAACAATAGCGCACAGGGAACACATAATATCGAAGTAATAGTATAATTTTAGACAGTGGATGATTTTTTCATTGTGAAAAAGCTTTCAAGATGCAAATCCCATAATAAACAAATCAAATCGAATGACAATCTTAAAACGCTATCTATTCTCATAATTCAAGTTCTGTTATTTTCCTCTCATTATTTGCATCAAGGATGGTGTTATAAGTAATGAAATTCAATAGTAAAGCGCAAAATTAGATTTATATATGAAGAATGACGTCATAATGACATCATATTACCTTAGCTGCCGTTTTTCCAGGGAGAGAACCCATGATTTTTGAGTAATTCTTACAGTGTATCATCCTGAGGAAGTGTTGTCCTAAGACTGAAGAACTCACTGTGGCAAATCGACCGATCGAGTATCACAACAGCAGCAGAGGCGGGAGTCAACCATTAGAAGAGAGAGAAACGCCGAAGCAACCACTCGTTGTAAGTTCCACCATATCGTTCAAAATTGCGGCAGTTCCTTTTTCCTCTGTATAAAGCGTACTCTTTGAACTCGTTCTTCGTCGTTGATCTAGCTACGTACAACGAATGCACAATGATCGTGGCACTTTTTCCTTTAATTTTTCATAAAAATCTCACCTTTTTATCGTCATTGCATCATTTCTGGTCACTTTGCGTAACTTCTTTTTTTATTAACTATCGCGCAATTTTATCATCTAAGAGGCCTTGTTGCTTCTAACGGTATAAAGAAAAAAATATTTTTTTTCCCCTATTGGTTACATCAACAACGAAATTACACGGGGAAATCGTTGCATGGATGCAACAAGCCGTTATTGTCAAATAGGTAAATATTATAGAATTCATAAAAGGAAACTGCTGTGACTCACACAGGGTGGTGGGCAATGGATTCAATCGAGAAACGAATGCCGCCGTCGACTGTTTCTTCAAGAGACACCAATAATGGTAACTCTAATATTGGTGGTTCGCGGCAATCACCATGCTCTACTCCAAACGACGTAGAATCTGTACTAAGAAAATATGTTCGCCATCAAGCTGCCTCCACCAATGCTTGGCACAAAGAAATCCTCTTTGGCATGTTTGTCAAAGGGGACCCCAGCTTGCTCAATTCTTTGGACGAAGAATTTGGCAATGTTCTATCAAAGCAAGCAAAGAAAAAGAGAGAACACCGGGCCAAGTGCACGGAACCGTCGACAAAGTGTGCCACAGGAAAGAAGAGTCGCAGTTACGGTAACAGGGGGTTTCAAAGGTCGCTAGAGCCCTCCGAATTAACTCTCATTCCGCACCTACTTAGAGAATTCAAGAGCACATTAGAGCCTGGAGCCGTAGACAAGGCGATTCCATTGCCAACAAACCGAAGTGCCATACTTCGCCCGAATCACGCATCTAGGACCCTCAAGGAGCTTGAGGAGGAAGTGACTAGAAAATTTGGTAATTCATCATTTGGTAAACGGAGTACGTCTCTTCCAACTTCTTATACCACTTCTAACCATATGCTGTCACCTGCTGAAAGAAATATTGCGTCTACTGCAGAAAACAACCATCAAGAAGATGCCCCCCCGCGGAAGAACTTCGCGAAGTTTGAACCTTTCACACTTCGCTACAACGAATGCTCAATATTTTCTCTTTCAAAGTGGGCAGGGCGAGAAGGAAAGTTTAATGGAAGCCAAGCAGAGGAAGAAGAAAAGTTGCGCACGGTGGATGCGACGATGTACGATTTTCCGATTGCATCTCCTACCTTTAGGCTGTGTTCGGTGTGCAAGAAATGGGGCCACTATGAAGTTGAATGTGACATATTAAAGCCACCGGATGCGATAGATATTGCACGGGATATTAGAGTTCAAAAAACTTTGCAAAGATTTGTGGAAAAGGAAAATAAAGATACCAAGGTCACTACAGACCCGATCGAGCTGCTCAATACCGGTGGGTACACTGGCCCTGAAAAAGTCGCGAAGATTTCTAAGCGTGCACGGCCTGAACCGGATTCATCTGATGACTCAGTGTGCTCAGTGGTAGAATCAGAAGACGAATATCTTACAAAGTCCACTGCTTGTGAAGTTTGTGGGAGCGGGTTTAACTCAGAAAATTTGCTACTCTGCGATGGATGTGATAGGTTGTTTCACATGGAGTGCCTTGACCCACCATTGAGTGCCGTGCCAGATGGCGACTGGTACTGTACAAAATGTGACGGCTACAATAGTGAGGCTAGTTCAGTAGTTGAGATTGAAGGTTGCGAGCAATTTGTTATCGAGCAGAGGAAGGCACGGTCAGATAGTAAACGCACTGGATTCATCAACAAGGATCTAGGCATCGGGTTTCCTGACGACGGGTGGTCGCTAGCTTTAGGAGTTGTAAAACGTAATCAAGGGCCCTCCCTTTTACCCAAAACCCGAGCAGAGAATGAAACACCTGTATGTGCTTCAAACGAGCCGATGGAAGAGGAAATACCTTTTGCCAAGGGTGAATTAGTGTGGGCTAAGCGGCGGAGTGCACCTGAGGGACAACTTGGACGCGACGAATGGTGGCCTTCGACAGTAACTAATGTACAACACAATCCCAAGCCGGCGGAATGTGGAATGATACTAACTCCCTATGTTGTGAAAATGCATGCAGTTCAAGGAGCGGGGAGAGTCAGAGCTTCAGATATTCGCCCCTTCTTCCTGCATTTCGAAGAGCTTGGATATAATCGTATCTTTGGTCAAAGCTTCAAGGCCGGAGTTGATGGTAGTCAATTTCGAAAAGCAGTTGAGGAAGCTACCACCGAAATGGGTTGCAAGTCGTTATGGCAGGCTCTGAAGCAAGCGCGGGAGATATCAGGCGCGGCAGCAAACGAAAAAAATGAGTCGAAACAAGAAACTGACAAGGACGTGTGGGACGATGCAGAGGTGACCGAAGAAGATGGCTTTGCTCTTATGGCCAGAAGTGACCCTACACAGGAGCCGATTCAAGAATCAAAAAGGAGCCACGAACTTGATGTAAGACACATGCAAGAAACTAAGACTGTCTTGTGGGAGGAGGAGACAAGGACATTGGCAGAGTTTCTTAGCGAGAAATTAAGTGCAGATCCAGCTTGTATTTCTCTCAATCGCGACTGCGCAGGCTGCATTGTTGCTTGGAGCGCCACCACAGTTAATGCCACTGAATTCAATGACGTATCAAAAACAAACGTTGGCGTGGTCTTAGATGTTGATGTCTTTAGTTCGAAAGCGCTTGTGCGCCCCTTACCTGACGTCGTGCGTATGCTTCAATCAAACAAAACCTTAGCCGGGTTAGCACAATTTTGGCGCCGTCCAATTAGGTCGTGTACTGTTGCTTCAACGTTGTGGGTTGCCATGAATGATCTCCAGCTTGTAAGTGAACCTGCTGTGCCTGATGCGCTTGATATGTTTTCGAATGATCTTACCTCGAGACTGAAGGAGGAAAAGGAACACTTCAAGGCTGTCGAGAGAGAAAAAGTTGGGAAAATTAGTAGTGGCAGAGTGAAGCTAGTCAGACTTGCTCCCGAGCTGTCTCCCAATCCGGCCATTGCGGGTAGAAAGGACAAACGCCTATCAAAAGATAACGGACACGGAAAGCAAATAGTTGAGTGTACGAAACCACCCATAGCAGAATCAAAGAGAGGAGTGGTTATCGATAAAAGCGGAACCGTGAAAGATTCGGCTTCGACAACTGGAGAGAGTAAAATGAGTCTCCAGGGAGGGAAGGAGTCTTTTGTGGTTGATAGTGTTAATCATCAAAAATCTTCCGGCACTGCTCAAGATTCTTCTGCATCTAAAAGTACAAATGATTGCAACACTCCTGGGCACTGCAATAATAGCAACGATAATAGCGGAACGAACCTTGCACTAGCCAATCAAAACACAGCGCCAAAGTCTACGAAGCAAAGTATAGTAATATCTCGGATTAGCAAAGATCCTGCGTCGGAAGAAGCACCCATTGAACACGTCGGAAAAATGAGAACGACCGAAACATTTGTCGCCAGTAAAAATGACTTGAAAGTTGATTTACATATCCCAAACGAACACAAAAACATCGACAAAGACAAACCAGAGGCATTACAAAGAACTGCTTGTGAGGCAAAGCAAGATACAAAGGCTCATGCTGGCGAACAAAAACCTGTGGACACATCTAAATCCAACGAAAAAGATCCCAACGATCCCAACTGGAAGAATGTTTCAGAAATTGCTCCAAGTAAAGAGAACCCAAAGGCGAAAATTAGTATGAAGTCGCAAGTACACACGAATCAACCCCGTGAAAATCCAAAAGTTGTATTTGAAACCAGTAAAAGGCCAAACCAGCACAAGCCAGATGCAAGTGTAACAACCGTGGCTACAGCTGAGAAAGGGGAACTCTCTTCAACACCAAAGGGAGATACTAAGGAGGAAAAGCCTGAAACAACGACTATAATGGGTAGTACAATGGAGCTTTCTTCTCCAACACTATCTAGAAACGACGATAAAGAAAATCCTACTATAATGTCAATGGCAAAGGAAAATGATAAGAGGAGCCCTGCTGTAGAATCGAGTCAAGGCGATAGAAACGAGCTGCATGTGGAATCACAGCACGAGGTTAAAACTAAGACAACCCCCATTTCTACCAACGTTACTGGGACCGACGAAAGGAAAAAAGCCCTCCAACTGTTACATGACGGCAAGAAGAAAGAACCCGCGGCTGAATCGAAGAAGAAGGAATCTAATGCTGCCCTGAAGGAGAAAGTACATATTGCCGAACTGAAGAAGAAGGAAATTCCTATTACTGAAGCGAAGAAGAAAGAACCAGTGACTGAATTGAAGGAGAAGGAATCTAATGCTGCACTGAAGGAGAAGGTACCTGTTACTGAACTGAAGAAGAAGGAAATTCCTATTACTGAAGCGAAGAACAAAGACCCAGTGGCTGAATTGAAGGAGAAGGAATCTAATGCTGCACCAAAGGAGAAGGAACCTATTGCTGAACTGAAGAATAAGGAAATTCCTATTACTGAACCGAAGAAGAAAGAACCAGTGGCCGAATTGAAGGAGAAGGAATCTAATGCTGGACCGAAGAAGAAGGAGATTTCTATTGCTGAACCGAAGAATAAAGGAATCCCCCAATCATCGAAAGATGGGGATAAAAAGAATCCAGCTACTGTACCAACGATCGATACCGATGGCAAAAGGAATACAGATGATAGAGTTAAGCCTGACATGCCGTCTGCGCTTCTTGAGAACGAAGAAACGGCATCGAAGAATGCTCATAAAGCAGATTCCTTGTCGACATTGAAGAATAATACCACGGGCGAGATTGGATCACTATCGCAGAAAGCATTCACCGAACCAACGAATGACGAAACAAAAACACCAGTTTCTATATCAGAAAGTAAAAATAAGCCACCGTCTACTGGCACGACTAAAAATGAACCCAGCAAGAAAACCGCTGAAGCACAAGAAAAACAATCTAGCGCTTCCTCGAAGACTGACGTAGATGATTCACCAGCTCCGACAGTTGATGGCACTCACTCAAAGAATGACGCTGAGAGGCCAACTAAGTCAATAGTGGAAGGTGCCCCCAAGATTGACACAAGTCAAAAATCGAAAGCAGCCGACATAACAAAACCATCGATCGATCTTAGCGCTATGAATCACTCAAGGAGAAAACAATCGCAAGATCACCAAAAAGATGCCAAGGCGTATATACCCGAAGTGATTGTAAAGGAACCGAGCAAGATAGTAGATTCGATCAAAAGACAGCGTACTGATCATGGTCTTCCGGTCGGGAAATCGATGGTAGCTCTAATACAAGAGAGGAAGATTCGAGGTGCAACAACTCAATTTTCGAAACACCCTGCTGCTATAGACTCCTCTGAGTCTAAAAGCAACGAAAGCGTTGCTAGTAACGAGCACCCTCCATTACAAAAAAAATCACCACCTCGACTCAATAGTAAGACATTACCAAGAACAAATTTTGGCACAGCTGAAGCCGCAACGAGAAAGAGGAAATCTTTGGATGCCGACGAAACCAATTTTACGGAACCGGTAGAAAAGCGAGCTAAGGCACCAGAAAGAATGGAAAGCACCCGTGAAAGAACAAGAGCCGCCAGTGCTGGAAATATGCTGTCTGCTGACAAACCCACATCCGCGGCCAAGGCAAAAAGCAAGAAACAGAAGAAAAAGCGCGTTTCAACTCGAGCTAAGCGACCGTCTACCCCAGATGCATACCCAAAAGAGTCTTCTAAATTAGAAGGGGAATATTCACCGGATACTGAGCTTACAAAGCAGATGTTTGGTGAAGATGTTTACCAAGCTGAGAAGATTCTCGACGACAGGAAAGTGAGCAATGGCAACTTTTCTACTAAGGAATACTTGATCAAATGGAAAGGTTTTTCTATTAAGGATTGCACATGGGAACCCGAACGTAATATTCTCAACAGAAATTTTGTTCGAATGTATCAAACAGAAAAGATGGAGAGAGCACTGAAGGGCACCGAGGAGGCGAAGAACAAGGACTCTGCTACCTTTCGCATGGCTTCTGCTCTTGCAAATGGGAGAAGAAAGCTTGTTACAAGTGCCCAGCAGTATTCAAGAACTCGATTGTGTCCATTTTGTAGTTCTGTTTTTCGTGATGCTGTATCATTTGGAACACATATGAAAAATCATAGCTCAGAAGCAAATTACGAAATAATCAAAGATGCTGCAAAGCTAGCACGGGAAGATTGGTTCGAACCTAAGAAATGATAATGTAACAACACTTTATTGAATTTTGTATAAAGCCCAAACCTATCCAATGTAGAAAATAGCTAGTTCGCAGATAAACTATGTTATGTAGTGATTTTTATTCAAACATAATACCATGGGGTGTCGCCAGTTCTCTCTGATAGCTGAAATTTGCAACCTTCGTGTTGCTTCCGTAACGGCCTCGTATTTTTCCACAACATTTTCAACTTTTCCGATGCATATCGAGTTCATAATCAAAGAATGCCACAGCTTTACCGGCTACTTGTTGCCACAATACACCCTCTCGTGAATTTGGATTAGGTGTTAAGTATACGGCAATTCTTGAAATCGCTTTGATGTGGTTCTTTGTATCATCATCTACAAAAGTGAATTCAGTAATTGTTTCAGAGTCACTTACAATGACATTCCCAGGTGCTAATGTTACTTGCCGCGTACGCTCTGCTGCACAAAACTTAGTATCCGAATAATTTTCTGATTGATGTGCCGTGACATAAATTTCACCACGTCGTTGTCCAAGAGGTCTCATATCATCCGCTAATGGCCCCGCACCAAAGTTAAGAGTAAGCCGAGTTGGATCTTTTTGATAATCCCACATGACTTCCTTCACAGGTGTCAATTGTTGATACGCAGAGGTCATGGATATTATATTGAAAGGACGGTCAGCAAGGATTTTGTTATTCTTTTTGTCAACAAAATACTGAAGTTGATATGTTGTAGAATCACCAACGGATTCCTGGCGATTCTTAGGCGACCCTTCCAACAAAGATCGAATAGGAACGAATACAGTTCCGTAGGGATAAACCTTACGCTTCAATGTTGCTTTTACATTCCACGAACCAAGGAAATATGATGGATAAAACAATTCTTGATCTGCAAATGGATTCAGTGAAGATTGAAGTGGCGATAATTCATTTGATAAAATTCTCGATTTACCTAAAGATGAAGATACTACTGTTGCCCACGAAGAGCCTCCATCGATTACAACTTGTGCAGCATTTTTTGTAGAAGGTATACCTGGTACAAAGTTCGTGCCAGTAGTTTCTGCATTAGCCAGAATATGATTATTTTGGGATGATGGAATGATCAAACTTGGTAAAATACATCCGGAAATCACTCCAGTGACAGCAGCTGGCAGTACCGATCGTCGTGGTAATAATGGAATTGTCGACGATGATGGACGTGCTGAAGAAAGTTTACTAGTAGATGGCGGGGACAATGAATACGTCTTCTGCAAGAGGCACATGACACCAACGAGGAAAAAGTTGTTGATATTGAAAACCATGTTTTTGTACACAGTAAAAAATCTTCTTATCTCTGCTTAGCAAATGTTGGCAAAATCGATATGCTTCAGGCAAAATGTGGAAGTTGAAATGTATTATGGTTGTCCTTATCATATATCATAACCCATGGCACAATGGTGTTGATGCCAATGTCGTCAGTCGTCAGTGAAAACATGATCTGTGTTCTGTCTTAGTCACAATTTAGGATACCATCACTCACTATCATTTTTGTCTTCATCCACTTGTTCAAACTCTTCTATCCACTTTTGGGGTAAAAAAATTCCACCAATTTGAATTTATTATGAGAAGTGCCTTCAGAGCAACAGAGTAGGTGGGCCAAATCCTACCGTACGAGTACTCATACCGAAAGGTAAAGGAACTACTCACTAGCACAGTACGAGTAGTACTAGAACAGTACCAGTAACTAGTAGACTGGACTAGGACTTTACCACAGCACTGGTACAGGTGCCTCCCTGCCTCCTTTGTTCGTAGGTCTACCGTACTCGTATGGTATCCCAGCAGAAAAATCTCTGTGAAAACGCAACCCCAGTGAGAACACACGCAGAACAAACATCAAGAAGTGAAGTACCATGTGGTCCTACGGCTCTTTTAGGACTACTGTATATCATGCATACTTCAAAGTATCGATCGATCTTTTCACATGCTTCATCGTAAGCAGAAACCAGACAACGCCACACAATTTCCATTTCCATATGAGGAGTCCAACAGCACAGAATTGTGAAACCCTTGATCAGATCTGACTGGATATCAACGAATCACATTCTATCTCATAAAGTTCTTTATCCGGTTGATGCAGAAAAATATTAGTCTTTTTTCATATATCGTTATCAAAATCTTACGGTTATCAATATGAATGTTAATGCTGCTAATTTTGACCCTAATACCATGGGATACAATATTGACCCTGGTGCCTCCGCAGGAGATCAATACGGTGATGGAGCTATGTATGGTCAAGGAGCAGCAGCCCCTCCAGGTGCTCCAGATATGTCTACTCCCTATGCTTACGATTCTTCAGGAATAGCAGTGCAATCTGGAGGATACAACCCCTATGCACCGGGAGATATGCCAGGAGGCGTTGGTAGTGAAGGAACTTACATGGCTTCAGACCCTGCAGCTGCTCTGTATGGTGGAGGTGCACAACATCCTCAAATTGCAATGGAACAACAACATTACGTTGACCATCACCACCAAGATCAAACAGAATCGGCAATAATGCAAGGAGCCGATCCCGTAGCTACTGATGTCATGGTTCCTGGAATGTATTACCAAACAGGACATTTTGCGCCACAAAATATTGATGGAGCACCCATATCTGCAATTGCATTAGATCATCATTCGCAAGCTATGTACATTGCATCTCACACACAACGGATAGGGAGTGGTGGCATGGTTGCAAACACACACCCTCACGCCAAGACAACTCCATTTGATCAATCTAGCAATACCACCAATGCATCAGCATCTATGTTGGTAACGCACTCCACAACGGACGGAATGTTATATTCATCATGTGCTGGTCACCCGCAAGCTGATTTAAGCATCTTACAAAATTTGAACAAGCTCATGTATGGGGGTGGTGCAAGTCTATTGACCAGTACTTCTACTTCTTCTTCTGCCGCAGGATCAGCATCCTCTTCTACAATATTCAGCCGCCGAGTCCCACCTCATGCGTACATACCACCGTTTGGCGTTGGTCACGCAAGCGCTACTGCTACTGCTGCGACGGCAACATCTACTTCTACAACTGTGGTTGGTTCAACAGCTACACCTTCATTGAATGAATCTCTATACAATTCGTATCAAATGGGCATCAATACGTTACTCCCCTTTTCCAATGGATATGTAGCATCTGTATCTCCTGCTACAGTTCGTGTGCACAACCAAGGCGGATTACTTGTGAGTGATTCCAACTTACGTGGGATGGTGAAAGGTTGTTCACACCCATCTGTTCATGGCGTTGATGGTGCAGCGAATATGACACATATCACTGTTGGTGGAATGATTGGTGGTCGTACAGGGAAAGATTCAACATCAAACTCTACATCTACAACAGCTTCAATGTCAAGGCAACATTTGCATTGCTTAGATTTGTATCAAAATCTACGCCCCGTCTCATCTCATGGACTCAAGCACAACAATAAGGGTGGCGGCGACTTAGCCGTGACAGCTTTAGCAACCAACCACGAAACAAAATCAATTGTGGCAGGCTGCACGGATGGAACCATTCGGATATTAGATGGATCGTGGAGAAAACGGGGCGGTATAGAAGTTGCCAAAGTTAAAAGTCATATGGGTGGTGTCACAGACATATCTGTTTCTGATGATGGGAGACTCATATGCACAGCAGGATTTTCAGCACGTGCTTCCTTAGATAGTGTCCGTCCATATGCCTTTGAAGATCACTTTGTTTATATTTATGATGTGCGATTCTTGGGTCGGGGGGGGATTGTTCACCCTTTTTCAGGCATGGGTGGTGCGCCTCATTTTGTCAACTTTGTACCAAATGCTATTAATGAATCTTCTTCTGACCATAACAGCCGTGTGTTGGTATGCAGTGGCCGAAAGGGAACCCCAGGGCTGCAATTGATTACACCCTTTGACGAAAACTCTGGTGACAACCCAGATAATTTCTTTTCATGTTATATGGAGAGCAATGAGTTCGTTACAGATATGTATACGAGTGGCAATGAATTAATCTTAGGAACATCAGCTGGAAATATCACCCAGTATAGGATGGCAGAAGATTATGAAACGAAGACAATTCATGCTTTTGGTACGAATGTAGGTGGCAGTAATGTAGGAGCAGTTGAATTTTACCCGTCAAGTACGGGTAGAAGTCTTGCTGACGGAGGACAGATGGGTGGCACAAGTGGATATTCGTCAATTATTCCACAAGAAGAAAAGGAACCGCTGGTGATGCCAGCATCATATGTCCCGGAAATTCCAGCACTCTCCATAAATCCGACAGTCTTGCACAGTAATACAGAATCCGTCTTCAATTCGTTTATTCTTTGTGCTAACCCAAAGTTAACAGCATTGCATTCTGAAGAAAAAGCAGAAGGTATTCCTGATAGCAATACTTTTGGTCCACTTGCAAAAAAACCTTTGCTCATACCACCAAAACGTAAAGTATCGGACCGTGTCATGAATGCTGCCATCAAACAAGATGGAGATTACATGGCTACTGTCAAGACAGAATACCTTGAATTAGATTTGTTACCAAAAGAACCCCCCAAAACATCAAGCGAAAAGAATACGAGAAGGAACACAGCATCTCCCAACAAAAAATATGACCCATCGCTCAATTCTAACAAATTACTATATTGCAGAGAAATATCTAAAGTGGTATATGATACAACAAAATCCCAAAAGACATCTGCGTGGGGTAAACGGCGAGCGGGATTCGATACTTATCAAGATGAAGTAGGAGACCAGCAGGAAGAGCAACTCGGTGATGGTGTAGGCCTAGTTATTCCGCGTAGATATCGGTGCACCTTCCGTCCAACATACGTGGGGCCATCGTCCTTTGATCATGCCAAGTTTAATTCCACAGGTCTTTGGCCTGGTTGGGAATACCCACCGTCGGCTTCAAATTCTACAATTCCACCTGTGCTTTTGATGCTATACTTTGTGGGAGATGTCCGATCCGCCATGCTTGGAGTCCAATCAGACGCCTTGAAACTGTCACCTCATCAGCAAAACCAAAACAATAAGTATATGACGCTCAGTCAAGAAATAGGATTTCTGTTCCATCAAATTGAAAATATATCAGCGCACGCCATGACATATCCACAAGACATTAGTACTGGTAGAGGTGAAAAAGCTCGTGTTGGTGCATTCGTACCCTACAATTTCTTGACCACATTTACTTCCATGCCTGAAGCAGAATCTTTGGCACTATTAGATGGTGCTCCGGCGGCAACTACGACAGCACGAAGGCCTGAAGCATTTTATCGATTCCTCCTACATCATATTGATAAGGAATTGACAAGTAAAAATTGTGCCATGCTGATGGATTCTCTTCATGGGCTTGACTTTACAAGTGTCAATGAATTTTTAACTGGCTCGTCTGAACCACCTACTGTGTCATGTACACGAGGACGTAGTGTGGATCTAGGATACGAGCCGTTCATTGAAAAGAATGAGAAACCGTTGTTTGGTGAAGTTTTACGGCATTCCTTATGCAAGGAATCGCGGCTTCGAGCATGGTGTAAGGGTACACGTACGTACGAGACTGTTGTGCAACGGAAGATAGCAACATCTCTCCCTCAAATACTTTCTCTCTGTTGTTCCTGTGCTGGAGAAAGATTTGAGAAGGATCGCCTTCCTATATGGAGAACTAAACCTTCCACTGACGGGGGATTGTGGCTTCCTGAGATGATTGAAATCCAGCTTGAAAAAGATGGCAATGTAGTGGTTCGCGAATTACAAGGCGAGGAATGGATAGAATTTAAAGGTGATTCGTCACTGCCGTGTGCTGTTTCAGAAAAGCTGGTTAAAGAATCATCTGAAGGTCCAAGAACGGTGAAATACCGACTGACTAGTGTCCTTTCCTTCATACGGGATGATAAGGCATCCAATATTAGCGATGAACAAACTTGCGAGGGGCATCATGTACTTCAAGTTCGAGTTCCTAGTGGATACAAGAAACGGGCCTTACGTCGTCAACAAGAAGCAACCAACAACATCATTTCAGCAAAGGAAGCGCCAGAGGGAGAATTTTCCGGCGACGGTCATGACGATGAAATCGATCTTAACAAGTGGACCTTGACAGCCAACACTAACAAGACTGTTTACAAAGACCGATGCGAATATCTTCAAAATCAAATAGATTCTGCGTTATCTTCAAAGAATGATTCTGAAAATGATTGGGTTATCATTAACGGCTTTGTTGCGGCAAATACAACGGTAGAAGATGCTCGTGATTTTTATTCTCCGTTCAAGGAACCTGCCTTGGTGACATATTCTGCTGTAGATGGTGACGACGACCTCGCAGACAATCGAGGAGAAGAAGTTTTCAATGAAAAGGTTCCTGTAGAAGTTTTGGATACACGTTCCATTTCTACAGGACAACCACCACAAGTACCAAAAGTACGGGAACTCATTTCAGAAAAAGATCTTACTCGTAGACCATGGTTAATAACGAAGAGTCCTTGTAAGTCAATTGTGGTCGAAAATTTTGCTTCGCTTGTATGAGTTTGAATTTTGCATCCTCTAACGCGGCTTTTGTGTACTTGTTTTGACATGCCACACTCTTGGTAATGATAGCTCTCCCTGCTGCCGGTGAGCTTATTGCCTTTGATGCAGAATTTGTACAAGTACAAGATGAAGATTCAGTCTTGACGGATTCCGGATCCAAAGTGACTGTACGAGAAGCGCGGAATGCATTAGCGCGAATATCATTGATTGATTGCAGTAATAATAATGTCTTGATCGATGATTACATTTTACCCCGTGAACCGGTCGTGGATTACTTGACAAGATTTAGTGGTATCGTTGCCAAAGATTTGCATCCCAAACAAAGTCCACATCATTTAGTTACCATGCGAAGTGCATACCTTAAACTACGTTTGATGGTCGAAAGGTAAGTTGACTATTTGGGTGTCCATTTGTGATCAAGGTTATCAACCATCGACACTGTTCAAAATTCTCACTAACCAATCATTCTATATCGGATACATTTTAGAGGTTGTATCTTTGTAGGACATGGTCTTGCTCAAGACTTTTTAATGGTGAATTTATTTGTACCTCCATCTCAGATTATTGATACAGTTGAAATTTTCCATAAGGACCGAATGAGATACATATCGTTGAGATTCTTGGCAAACTATCTGTTAGGCACTGATATGCAACAAGATACTCATGACTCTATTGAAGATGCTACCACTGCACATCAAATTTATCGAAAGGCCGTAGAATTTAAAGCAAATGGCACTTTTGATAAAGTTTTGAATGATATTTATGAATTTGGACAAAAAACAGATTGGAAATTAGGTGTTGAAGAATCATCCTCACCAGCTTAGGGGTCACATTGACGGACATGGAGATGGAGTATTCAACAATATGCACAAACATACCAAACACTGCCTCGTCGATACTGTTTGGAAAAAGAGAGAATGCTTGAAAACCACGTTGTAGTTAAAGTTGCAAAAATTATGTATTTATAATATTCTTACATATCGATTGTCTTCTCTCGCCAGCACCAAAATCAATCAATCAATCGAAGCAAGACCTCGTGTGCGCTATTGTGTTGTAGTGTATTTGTTAGAGATGCTTTCCGCCTTGCTCTTGCAGTTCTAGAGAAAACAAAGATCGCTTGTCTGCTTACCAGCTTTGATTGAAAAACACCCTCTTCTCTAAATAGTTTTTTCGTATGGCTGCCGTTCCTTCTGGTCTCTTTTACGTTTGGAAAAATGTGTGTTTACGAGAGAGAGACAGTAGAGGAACGACCAACAGTCGAGGCAATTTTGTAGTACTTCCTTCGATGATGAGAAGAGTATCTCTTCATCCCTATAAGTCGTTGCCTAGGACTACTTGGAACTTCCGGTAATGTATTGTTACTGGCAGTTTCATTGCTACCAATCGAAGAAGAAGAAATACTTGATGTCATTGATGATTTTTGGCGAGGTGCTGTGACAAAAAACAACAACATACTTGTGCCAAGTAAAGCACTAATTTGAGTGGCGAGATCTGACATGTTTTTGGCTGTTGACTGGCTGTGAAAGAATTTTTTTTTATGAAATTGATAAAATTAGTTTCGATGCCTGTTGAAGTCCTGAACTGCCGGGAGTTGTGGTTTAGAAATACTCTTTCTGACACCAGTGTCAATACAAACTACAGTATGGTCCGGAGCACCCTAAACTGCGAAGGAGATTCGAGGCAGTGAAAGTGCGCTTGGCAGATATGTTGTCAGGTGGGTTCGCAAACAGAATTCCGCCGACAAACTGTTTTTCCGCTTGCTGGTTTTGTTTTTTGAGATTTTTGTGTTGACTACTGCATGCACAGTATTTCACGTCACGTACAGGTATTAATACAGGTATTAATACCTCATGTCAAGAATCCAAGAGTTACCTTTATAAAAAGTACATGTACAAATTCTACATACGGATACTGGAACGCACTTTACAATACGTACTTGCGTTGGAGAGTCAGAAAGGTGAGCGAAGGTATGATACATCAAAGCATCTTTAGAGATGTACCTGGTACCAGGTATAGGTATTTCTACAGCGGGTAGGATACATGTACAATATTGCGTAAAAGTGTATCAATGACGGCAAGAAGGAGTTTTCGCGCGAATTTTAAATCCGGGTTGTTTCTGACGTTTTTGTGTCAAATCGCACTCACCATGCCTGGCTTCATCGTTCAACGGGCGGACGTTTGTAACCATGACGGCACATTTCCTTGTAGTTCGGTGTTTTTGGTGTCATCCTATTTAAGTTACGTATCTGTTGATTGGGATACAAACCACCCACACAGGCACGATTTTGAATAGTAACTTGCTTTGATTGGTATCTCATGTGAGGCCTTATGGTTCATTATATATGTCGTAAACACCTAGTTACCCTATAACAAGTCTTGTGGCATCTGACATCATCGTACGTATTGTAATCTCGATCTACAATACTGACACTTTATTTTAATACGTCATGCATTCTCTGTTGCACTGTACAAATTAGGACTAGACTACAGTATTCTAGTCCTTACAAAGATATATGTAAACCAGTCCTGCTCTCTAGAGCATTAGTTCCTTTTCTCGACTCTTTAAAAAAAAATTGTTGAGGACAAGGCCAGGAATGCCTTTCAAGTCTCTTAAATTTGAAATTTTTTGTTACATAGCGGGGAAAGTTTCAAAAGACCTGTTTTCATTGGCGGCCATGAATTATAATTTAAAAAAGTCCACAATAAAGAACGATATCAACAGTAGCCAGTTTTTGTTGCAAACTTTAGTCTTATACTACTGGAATAGACGGTTGTGAACGAGGTGCATCTAGTATCAAAGTGGACGACTACTTTTTGATCATCACAGGTTTTCATCTGTGAAGGCTATCATTTTAGTAGGTTAACTTCCTTCTCATATCCTAAACCGAGTAAGTACTCATACACTGGTTGTGACAGTTCTACAATGGTACCTTTACCTCTCTCTATTAATTATCACAACGCCAAAAAATCACTCTATTTTCTTGGCTCATTCAAGAGCTCAACATGATGCCATACCTCTCAAAGACACTCGTAATGTTTATAACTAGTATTCACAATTTACCTGGTATGACGAACCTTCTCTTGAGAGAGATGTCAAGTATGCAAGAAGTCTCATTGTGATCCAAGAGAATTATTGGAGTTTAACAAAATAAAAAAATCGAAAAATGTGAGAAAAAATCGAAGGGAGGCAGGCACATCCTGTTCTTGCTCAAGAACCCACTCCCAAGCAATCGAAATGAAGGATTCTATCTGGGATATCTTCTGCAATCAAGATTCCACGTTAACGGCAGCCGTTAACCCTATTAGTATCAAAATTACGTAGAACAGGCTTCCTATCGAATCTAGAAACTGTTTTTCAACCTATTTACCTGTAATGGGCGTTGAACAATATTACAGTATTTCAGGTCTACGATTGCTAAGGAGTGTAAATAACCCTTTCAGTAATCGAACTAATCCTTGTTGGACTATCATCTGAAGTTCTCAAGAGAGGCAGGCGCGCGAATTTTATCTATCGTCGCCGCATACACAGACGGCGGGCCGGGGGATCGCAGACGTCCCCACAATATTTTTCTTGAAATGATGACATCCATCCGATCTCTTGAAAGTCGCGATGCCACTAAAAAATCCTTCTTTTCGCTTTTTCTACTATTGTCGACGACCACAGAACATCAACGAAAGATCCGTCACTCTTCCTCTAGACTACAATAGAGAGATCTATCACCAGCAGCAAAAACACATCGTGTCACCTTTTGCTGTCCACACAATTACAAGATGAATTTAGTTAAGTTTACTTGGAGATAGCAATAGGTTTTTTATTCGTCAGTGCGGATACGTGCACAGTTCTTCTCAATATGAGTCCTAAAAAGAGTAAGAAAGAAAAGAAGGATAAAAAGAAAAAGAAGGAAAAATATGAACATGAAGCGGTGCAGGTATTAGAAAAGAAGAAAAAGAAAAAGCACAAGGAGAAAAAAAGAAAAAGGGTTGACAAAGATGAAAACAATGGTGATTCTCCTCCCAGTACTATGGTATCCAACGACACAATGACTACAACTATTGTTCAAGTATCACTGGACAAACACATTGCTGCCTCTGCCTCTACTTCTGCTACAACCGGCAGCAATGCTTTTTCATGGGGATCTGCTTTTGCTGCAGCTGAATCACTCCCACAGGTGGAATTAGATGATGATTTTTTGAAACGTACAACATCTACTCAACAAGATGAAGGATTAGCTAAAATTGCTACCTTGGCCAAAGAACAGAAACAGCAGCAATTGTCAGTAAGAGCTGCTCAAGAATCACCATCGCTTTCTCCTGCTACTAGCTCTACACCATATGGTAATAGTAAAAGTCAACCACCAGAAGCTGACACTGTGAAAAAGGATGATGATAAGAAAAAGTCCAAAAAGAAAAAGAAAAGCAAAAAGAAACGAAAGCTAAATAACGACCAAGAAGAAAAGAATTCATCATTGTCACCCGAAACTAATGACGAGGTTAGTATAGATACTAGCCCCCCAATTTCATCATCACTACCACCCAGTGACAACAGCAGCAACAGTGCTCCTCTAGAGGGACGAATGGTACCAGACCCTCGACATGCTGGTAATGACGATCAACAACTGATGGTACTGGTAGATTCGAAAAAATGCAGAGTATATTCTGCATTGGATAGGAATTCTAAAGGTGATATGATTGAAATTGGCAAACTTGTGAATGGACAAGTTGTTATTGATGGCAACATTGATACTTTGTTATCCGAAGGCGACATTGATGATAATGAAAAAGGTATGTCGATCTGCTACTTTGAACCTGGAGATTTTATTGTGTTCTGTGTTGTGCTGCACTGTGCTATCTTTGTGGAGTAACATTCACATTGACTCAAAGCATGTATCGAAGCCGGCACGTACCTTTATGGGTTTCCGTTCTTTGGAAACTTCCCATGGTGTGTGTCGGTCAAATATCATGCAATATTGAACCGAATTATAAAAGCAAAAAATGATGCATGGGTTGTGTATTGTAGATTTGGAGCAAAAGGTTCCTTTGATACGTGCATGCCTTGTGTTGTGATTTGTTTTTCGGTTAAACTACAAGGCGGGTGTGACGTCCGAATTACATTTTGACCCCAACTGAGACGTTCTCAATAGCCTTGCGGACAAATTTTCCGTGTATATTTTTGAAAAGACTCCTGTCTATGCTATTTTTACTTGTGAATGGGACGTTAAACTCACCATCCTTTTCAACTCCTTTTTACATCCGTCTATTCAAAATCTTTTTGTTCCGTAAAGAATCATCAAATGAAGATGGTGCCGAACAACAAGTTGAATTTCCATACCCCACAGATCCAGATGATCATTGTGAATCACCTATCCAAGCGTACAAAGATATTGCTATGTTGCTTGATAAACTTTGTGGATCAAAGCAAAAGAAAAAATTGTCTATTTACGATCCCTACTACTGTAATGGTGCCGTTATTCGTAATTTAGAAGAAATTGGTTATACCAATGTATACAACCAAAAAGAAGATTGTTACGAGGTATGGTCTACTTCGTCATCTTCATCTAACGAGTATCCTGATTTTGATATCTTCCTTACGAATCCACCCTACAGTGATGAACATATTCCAAAACTTATGGAACACCTAACTGCAAGAAAGTCAAAGTTCGGCATAACCAAGAATCGACCTTGGTTCCTACTTATGCCCAATTGGGTTCATCGCAAAGATTACTATCGGAATGCTCTTGACCAAGCAGGGATACGACCATTTTATTTAGTTCCCAAAAAGCGCTATGTATATCTACCTCCCAAAAACTTTCGTGACAAAAAAATAAGTGACGTTCATAAAAAATCTTCACCATTTGTTTCCATGTGGTATATTTGGGGTGGAACTCAGCAAAAGACAGATATGCTGATTGATCATTATAACAAAAGCATGAACAGTGGTAGCGGCCCTTCATGTGATTTGGCTCGAAGTACAAGTGCACTGCGTGATTTGCGTCGCAAAGTTAAAAAGAAAAGATGAGGAACGCCAGACCAATATGTTTCAGCTACACTGTAATAGTACGAAGGATGCATATCAATCAGAAGCATCACTACCAATAGTATAACTATCATACATAGAACAATACATCTGTAATCTGGAACTCCTGTTCGAACATATTCAATATATATTCAAACTGTTACACTTGAAGCAAGTTTTGATAGGATTAAGTTTTGATGTGTATGTGTCCTGGTATTATCCCTAAAGCACATCCAAAATCGGCAGATGTCGGAAGTCACCTCATGACAGTCCGCGCGAACTTCACAATCAGTCAGCAAACGTGTGCGGGAAAAAGGCGAAGTGTGATTAACACGCTTCACACACATCCCACTACAATTTCCTCTCAAGATTATATCTAAATGTAACTATTGAGAAGCCTTTGTTGTCAATACTTTATGGTTGCTCCATAGGCTTAGCCACAATCAACACCTTTCCAACTGATCTCCAGAGACTGCAGGCGCATCTCTCGGACTCACACATGAACATGAGGAAAATTCAGAGTTCGGGTTCGCCGGAAATATCTCCTGTCCTAGGGTTCGGGTTGTATCCTTGCTCAGAGAACAGATGCTCAAGCAATTTTCTATGTAGTATTTTTGAAGTGTCTGCGTTAGGTGTAGGGATTGACAGTAATTGCTTTCTACATCCTTGCTGAAATATACAAAACTTGTTTTTGTAAAAAAATATCCTAAAATATACTCCAAGTACGCCATAGCCACAATCAACACCTCTCCAACCGCTTTCTTAAGGATGTCTGCAGCATCTACCGGGGTCATCTCATGACAATCAAGGCCGTTTATCGATATTACTTCACAATCAACTTGCAACCGTGTTCCGACAAAAGGTGAAGTAGGTCCAACACGCTTCACATATACCCCGTCACCATGTCCTCTCAATGTTATATCTAAAGACACCCATTGAGCAGCCTTCATTGTTGACACTTCAAAGATTTCTCCTGCATGCGTAGATTCTTGGAAACGAGCTGCTGCATGACGGATTGTTTCTCGATCAGGATCGGCTAGACTAGCCAACTTGATTACTGCATTTACGTTTTTGCACAGGGCTTTATTTTTGCAGACTGTAACATCTCTGTGTGTGAAAGGACTCCTGCAAATTGGACACTCATTGTTTGTAAGCTGTGGTGCATGATGAATACATATCGAGTGCCCACAGGGCAATGTAATTGGGGCTTCGTATACATCAAGGCATATTGGACATTGAATCGCCTCCAGAGCTTGTTCGATTATATCTTCTTTTGAAGAGTTGTTGAAGGAATCTTTGTCAGCTTCACTGACTTTTTGTCCCCTGTCGTCTCTATGGAGGGGAGTGTCTCCTCGTTCAGCATGACAAATTTCACAAGAAGCTACTGATTTCGGATTACGCAGTGTGCACTGCGGGCACTCCCAAAAATTTCCCTCTGCAACGTAGTGTTGCAATATTTTCCGAACAGTGCCACGGTCGGGATCTAGTAGGTCTGCTAGTTTGTCAATGATGTCTTCTGTTTCTTTCTTGGAGATATTTTTGACAGGAGATGGTGATTTTGAAGGTCGATTTGGCGCAATCTGCCTAACCGTCGGAGCCGCCGAAGGCACAGCTTGGACTTGTTCATTGACTTCCTGTCTTGAGACTAGTGCAGCGCGTGGTGTCCACATGTTAAATCCAACCTGCTGCGAGGTAAATGCAGCCCTCCATATTTGTGATGGATTCACGTTTGGTGAAAAGGTTTGGTCAAATGGCATGATACTTCCAAAAGACCATATGCTACCTCTCATTTTCCTTGAGATTTGCTGACGAATAAATTCACGTGGTGCTGAAGTTTGAGATATATTTGGAATCAATCTGCTATGTTCAAATATCAGAAGCATGTGCGAGTGACTTGGTAGATCGTTCTGTAGTAATTCACTTGCAAGACAGAATTGGCACACACGCCAAATGGTGTATTGAATTGCCATGCAGGAGGAACACCGTTGCCAACGGGGTGGGTATGGGTTTCTTTGTGCACCGGACAGATCAGTATTCCAAATTCCCGCTGCCCTAAAATCGATAGGAGCATGATATTGGGGTCTTGCTAAGCAATATCGACAAAAGCAATGCGACCGTTCTTTACACTGTAGGAGGTTGCAACGTCGACACCTATACGCATCATTGGCGGAATTGTAAACGTAAGAATAATCATTGGATTGTTGGCAACCCATGTTCGATTGTTGCAGTTGATAATTGTACGGGACCAACGCAAAGAGAAATTGACTTGTTCGTTGCATCATTCATTCCTTGCCTTGGGTAACCACGACTCATGGATGAAACCGCACTATTTTTTTAATGGTTCGGGTTCTCAGAAGGGAAATTCCTATTTTTTTTCATGTTGAGGTTCGGGTTGTATCGTGGCATGCTGTGTTGACGCTCTTGTTTTCACATTATACTTACGATTTGTATTAATAAAAGCATCATAGACAACGAATCCCAGCAAGATAAATCGTTGTAATGATTGTTAGGAAATTTTCATTCATGAACGGAAAGATACTCTGATGAAAATGCAGAAAAAGTTTTGTGCATCTTTTCCAAATAATACTCTTACGCATCTGTTGGGCTTCCACGAATACAATTTACACATATTATCAGGTACATGTATATATATTAATTTTGTCATCGAGTAGGACCTACATTTTCAACGCATACTGTATTAAAAAGAAGGACTATCGTTGGTTCGGGAATAGAAATGTCATAAAATATGTAGTCATAATTGTTATGTGACACATAATAATTGAACGCAAATTCTCTTATTAACTATTTTTATTAGCATAGGACACTTGGATCTTTTGTACTGTTACCATCATACACATGCAAACAAAAACAATACTACAGGCCATGCATACCAGGTACGTATCAAACTGTCGAGAAACGCCAGCCTTGCCCGACGTCTTGTTGGTGCCATTATACAAAGCAATACATTACGTCGGTAGCTCTTGTCGTGGTGGTACCTGGTAAGTGCCTGGATGGCCAAGAAAGATTTTTTCAAATCATCCCCGCCGCGACACTCTAAATGGGAAAGAAGGGTGATACATACGGTAGACTGGAGGTAGATCTAAATTGACGATTGACGTGTCACGTCTAATCTGGTAGTGTCTTCAACCGCCTAACACACTATCTATTCCATAGCATTGCTTCTATGCCACCACCCGGCAAGTTGCTACAAGGCTCCATCGTTAGTGAATCTAACCTGCCCGGTAGTCTATCATCTTGACTGCGGGGCAATCATGTCCCAGCGTGGTGGTGGTGGATGTGCACCATTCTTGTGCGGATGTACGGCTGCCAATGATACAATCGATACCTCCATTCCACCACCCAGTCTAGCAACCCCACAAAAATCACAAGATCGACAACTTCCTGTAGAAAATAATCAAAAATTGGTATCATTTTCAAACAATGGTAAAAGCAATGATGATTATGATGATGATTCATTAGAATTTATCGACGCATTTGAAGGAAACGATGAAGAATGGCAGGGTGTGAATTTTGTATCCGATGTACCTACATCGCTACCACCTCAAATGACAACACCCTCTGAGAATACAAATGTTGGACGTGCCTCCTCACCTGCATCCTTTGCAAGTGCCAAATCAATTTATTTTGATGCAGAAGAATATGACCGTGTATCGCTATATCCGCCTATCGTAAGTACAAAGGTCCCACCAAGTCCTAACGTATCTATGGAACGGCCACGTTCCTTGTGTCGATCTGATGAGGGTGGTTATGCTGCTTCTGATTATGAAAACGATGATGACAATCTCGATGATGAAATTAAGGAGAACGTATCTAAAGAGAAATTAATTTCAGATTTAGCTATACCATCGATCGATGAAGAAACGAAACAACAGTTTGAAAAAACTTCAAAATTAATCCGTGAAAAATCAAAACGATATCAAGCAGGTGAATTACGACAAGCACGACGCAGTACCATGGCGATACGGAAAGAATTAGAAACACCCGGTGTTGTGTTGGCAGAACGTGGTTTTCCTGGACAACTGGATACACAAGAATTGGAAAAAATTCAAATCTTTCGTAAGGAACTTCAAAGACGTGACCCGGTTTATCAAGAAATTGTGTACCAATTTGTGGATAGGGATGTAGAAGAAGAAGCGTACGCATTGTGTCGATTTTTACGTGCACGTAAATATGAACCTGGACAAGTCTTTGAATTATTAGATCAGGGCAAAGATATATGGAAAGTTGCCCAAAAAACAGGTTTTTATCCAGGTAAGTTGTATTTTATCATTTATGGCTGATCTTGTTTGCAACGTCTTTTATTTTTAGTTCTATTTCGTTTTGTCAATTCATATAGACTGATTATTTTCCCTCCCGTGCTATCCATGTCACGTGCCCGCGTACGTGTATGTCTACCTACAGATGTGGAAGAAGCCATGGGTGTTTCATTAGCATTATTTTCACGAATGTATCCATTCGTTTATCATGGAAATGCCAAAAACGGTTGTCCTGTTGCATATTTGAAAGCTGGACAATTAGATGCCAATGCTGTCCGTTGCATCATTACTATGAAACAAGTTTATGCGTACTTTTGGAATCAATACATGCATGTTTTGCCACTTCAATTAGCCCAAGGAAAAGCGTCAAATCCCGACTTTGTCAGGTATGTTTCTGTAAGATGTTGCTGTTGTCGTTGTTGCACAGTCCTAACAAGGAAGCTTGTGACTATGCTTTCTTGAATGTTCGGGTCTGGAATATTTGGTTTTTGCTTTCGTTGTCTTACATAATTGATGCCAATGATTGTTGTTATTGCTGTTATGACCCCAAATTATTTCTTACGCCCCAAAAAGATGTGAATGTGTACAAATCATGGATTTGAAAGGTTTCAGTAGAGCTCAAATTACAGACACTGCAATTGAGGTTGTAAAGATATCTGGTCACATCACTACGTGCTTTCCCGAGGTAAGAACTGGGTCGTTCAAACCAAAACAATGGATCGCTCAGTTTTATTTTGTGGGCATAACTTTCTACTTTTCCCGACCTTTTACTAACTTCACCATGTTTTTATTTCCGGTACAGACATTGCATTGTCTTGTGATAATAAACGCACCTGGTATTTTTTCATTTGCATGGTCATTGGTGAAAAAGTTTATTGATCCTAGGACAGCAAGCAAGGTTGAGATTTATTCTAATGCCAAGGAAGGAAAGAAGAGAATCGCGGAAATCATTGAGACGAAAGACATCCCTAGTGACTATGACGGTACATCACCATCCTTATCGACTTTGTTAGAAAATGTTGGAGTAGATCCTGATAACGCATCGAAACCAAGAATCAGGTTTACAGATTTAATGCACATTCGTAAGAACAAAAAGTCGAAATATGAATTCGAATTAGACGGAAAGAAAAACTCCAATGGGGAAAATTTCACGTTGACGGTTTATACAAATTGCGCCATGGGTGCCACATTTGCTATATATCATGATGATTCGTTACTCGAAGAAGTTGAAGTAAGTAGTGATGCCGATGGTAGTGTAACTGAGCACATAAGCAATGTGCAACGTTCCCCGTCCTTTAGGAAGAAGAGGAAAGGCAACAATGACAATAGCGGTCCCTATAGCATTGAATTGATGTCATCTCTACCTGGTCATGGTAAAATTCGTTTGGAGGGAAAGTCACTTGGTACAGACGGATACTTTTTAATTGTTTGTGAATCTATCGCAATGGCCTAATTTGTGATGGTTGTATCCAATGGTACCATGACGATCTTTACCACATGAATACGTAGTCTTTAATACACACTGTACTGACTGTACTGTCGTTTCTAAAATATTCATGAGAAAGAGAGAGAATGAAAAAGAGTTATTAAAAAGAAAAAGCTGCGGCTAATTATCAATACAAGATTTTTGCAACAAGTTATATCTTCATAACACATGTTGTTAAAGTATGATACCATGTTTGTAACAATAGTAAATATTTTGTGGAATGATTTAGTCTCTAAAGGTGTGAAGTCAGGAATTTGCTATGTTTAGTTTCTCTTCTAATTCTTTTTTGACAGAAGCCTGGTCTCCCCATCGTTTGTTTGTGGAAAACAAATATCTACAATACATCACCTACCTTTTTCACACAAATGAATGGAATGCGAAGTGTTTTTGTCTTATATTTTATTTGCAGTATTCAGGAGAGACTAAACTGCTGGTTCTCGTTTTGGGGAGCAAACAAGTAACCTCCTACCGTACCTGTACGTACAATACAGAAAGTCACACACATACAGAAAGTCAGAACAACAATTTCTCAAAACCCGAACGATCCAGGATAGATGTGTGTGTACCAATTTTGATTGGTGCGATTGTTCCCTGACGTCTTTTTTGATGATGTCATCCTGATGATAAAAAGAACAATAGATTGATTCGTCTGTTGTTGTTCCTACGAAACAAATTGGTATAGAAGTTACCTGGTACCTGTGAACCTGGTATATAATATATATAAAAAGGTTTGTTTTCACGAAAAGCGTCGTCATAACCACGTCACAAGACCTGGTGTGACGCGAGAATTTCGTCACTTCTATCAGAAGAGATAGCTCTGGACCCACAAATTCAACACGCGGCAGATGGCATAGAAAGAAAGAGTATCTTTCTCATCCGATTTTGTGTTTCAATGCAGTGAGAAAGATCTTCATCGGCTCTAGAGAAACATCCAAGCAAGAAGTCGATATCACACGAGACAAGAGTAAGAACGTGATTCTGTTGTGACAGGCAGTGACTATGACGAGGCAAAGACCAGGAAAAAAAATTGTGGCGACGATGACACCAGTAAAAATTCTTTGTGTTTCGTTGATGCTGAGTTGCGTCGTAAAACCTACACTTGGTCGGTCCCCTCCACCACCGCCATATAAATTTCAAACATTGCAAAAAATGTCTCAAATGCAACGCCACCATAGAGGGGGTGGTAGTGGTGCTGGTGAAATGACTGTCACATCTCCAAAAAGTTTAACAACTTCTCCAAATGAAATTGTCAAAGCAAAAGAAAAGAAGAAACGTAGTAAGAAAAAAAAAGAACCATGGGAGAGGACCGACAACTTGATGAATTCTGTCCCAACTATAGACGAATTAGAACAAATTGTGACCGATGAAGATGTCGAAAATGTTTTGGATCAAATTTTAGGCTCAAGTGGTGGGCCTATCATACGACGATTCAAACCTGAACCTTTATGGTTATGGCGTTGTTGGTATGGAACTGTATTATACAATAGTTCGAAAGGTGCAATTATGAACATGATTTGGGCAGCAGTGGTATGCTTGATATTAGGCAAAATATCACAACAACCCGGAAGTGCCCCTAGTATTAGATCAATCTTAATGGCATTACCTACTGAGCAAAACCATCCTCTTGTGTCACAACTCAAGGTGCTGGAGAAGGTATGGAGTTTGTTGATTAGTTTTTCGACTTTCCTTTTAACATTTTTTGTAGGGCAAGCTTATGGATTATGGAGAGACTTTTATGATATAGGGCGAAAGATCCAAGGACGTCTCAATGATATCAACTTATTAGTTGCAACTCATGCTGCTCGAAGTCCAGTGAAGAAAAAGAGCTCGCGTAAGAATCGGGTTGATGATCTACACCAACACATAAATAATTCACATCATACACCAGAAGCTTTACAACTTTGCGAAAAGATTAGTTCCAATCTCAAGGCATATCACATATTGATGTGGGCGTCAAATGCACGTCGATTCCGTCTGTTACTGACTAACCGGGGATTGCATCACATGGTACAACGTGATATCATATCTAGACAAGAGAAATATACTTTGGATAGATTGGTCGAATTACCAAAAACTATGAAACATTTAGTATTTTTAGAATGGATTGTGATGGATTGTCAAAAGGGCTTACGAGAGGGTACATTGGTAGGGAATGCAGGATTAGAGCATTTGTTATTAGACAAGTTATGCACGCTACGTGGTACAGTTGGATCAATTGGTGACAAATTGGATGGTCGCATGCCACTCGCCTATGCACACTTTGTACAAGTTTTAGTTGATACACTTGTCTTTACTGCACCTTTTGCACAGTAAGTACCCACATTATTGCATTGCCTGACCGTTGCATTAAGAGTTTATTTCCGAATATTCTTCGATTGTCTATCAGTTTTTCCCTAATAAACGGGACTAAGTTAAAGCGCTGACTCATCGATCTTCTTCTCTACACGCTAGATACGGTACCTTGGGTCCACTAGGTTGCATTCTCTCTGTTGGTATTTTGACCATATTTTATTCTGGATTACTAGATTTGGCAAAGGTATTTTTAGATCCTCTGGACAATGAAGATTATTGTCAAGGAAGTGTGCATATGGACATTGGAGTATTGATACGTGAAGCAAATGCTGCTTCTAGGCGTTGGATACATGGAGCATCTAAATTTTAAGGAAATATGGAAACATGAATAGCCTATCCTCTTAGTATTTAGAGATGGTATAATTGTTTGGATTATCTAACGAACATGACGAGGATGAGGGAACTTGTAACGTATAGAGTCGCCCTCAGGAGACGAATAATGTCTTGGCCATCGTCCTTTGTTGATATGATTGAACAGGACCTGAATGTAATGGACACACAAAAATAATCACCCGAGTCTACATTTTATCAACTTGAGCATACATTGAATTCTTTGTCAGAGCGTGCCACTGAAATTGTAGCCTAGCGCATGATGTACGAGCTCCGACTTGCGCAGATTCTGCACCCCCCCTTCTCGTGCATTTCAACACAAAAAAATTTTACGCGAGAAACTCCACACAAAAGTGAGCTCATGACCTATTTTCAAATGTCAAAGTGACAGTATTCTACGGCGGGAAAATCAGGAAATTCAAACTGGTCGACCAAATGGCACCGCCGCCATGGCCAAAAACCTAACAATCTGCCTTAGAATAGATCGCTTATTGTCATCTTAGAAGGGACGGATACAATTATTGTCCGCAAGACTACCAAACATCAACAGAAATGCAGATTTAACCCTTTGCAAAAGTGTTGGGCGAGATAGAACATCACATCACGTAGCAACACTAGGGGAATGTTCCAGATCAATGATAATCAACAATCAACCAATTACATATATAAAAAGTCACACTAAATACATCCCACTAGTGACTTATTGTCTTACGAAGATTGTCATCTTAGGAACGGAAAGAAAATTGTTGTCTTAGGAAAGAATGAGCCGGCGGCCAGCGGTAAAGTGAACGTCATTGTTACCACAGTAGAGGACAGCAACTTTCCGCCAAAATGTGCGCGTGATCCAGCCAAGACCAGTCAAGAGCCAAGAGGGGGGGGATCAGAGTCTGCGCTAGTCGGAGCTCGTATATTACTCTCAGCCCGGAATAGCGTTTGAAAGTCTGTACCATCTCCCTAGCTTCGGAGGTGGTCCATTGTTGTCGGTCCATATACATTCTTGTATTTGTCTTTGTCGAAAGTGTTGCACCGTGCATGATGGCGAAGAGGACTGAGAATTGTTATTATTTTGTCGGATTAAACTGGCCCACCACGCAAAGCCACCATTGCTATAAGCAATACAATTGCCTTGGGCTAATAGATATAGATCCATAAAAGTTTCATAGTAATCTGAAGGATTTCGAGATGAAGCAAACCCCAAATGAAGTGGCTCTGCATCACGAGCCCATACTACTATGGGCCTCGAGTAATTTCGAGCATATTCTTGTGCAACATCCAAGGCAACTTTGGTATCAGATGCAAAATAAATTGGCACACCTGGTTGAAGATTCGATGCACAATTCAAAGCATTGGTCGTCAATTTTTCAGTTTGACGAAAAGGTCGATCCTTCCTCGCAAATAAGGCACGAAGATGAGCTGCAGTATAGTTTCCGGCGACTAATCCCAGTTCCGCACTTTTGTTGGCAATTGCTTTGGCTACCGGTGAAGATGGCGTAAAAAGCGCATGGAACATTTCGCTATAAAACGATTCATATTCAGTAACATTCTCAACATATCCGAAGGATGAAAAAGAATCCTCCAAAAGTGTGTTGTTAAAAAATGATCTTCCATGATCGATGGGCTGCGCTGTAGACACAACAATAATGTCCTCCCTGTTCTTGGAATTGCTGTAAATAAATTGAGCGCTTTTTTGTGAAATAATGGTGTTGAGCATTGAGCTCATAAATGGTGGAAGTCGCCAATCAATTCCAACGATTTTATCATGCTTAGCTTTTGAGTCTATATCAACGACAGGAGGGACTAAGAATTCTTCCAAGCTACATGGACTTGTCCAGTGAATAAACAAGATACGTTTGGTCATTGCTGCAATCAATAACGTAATTGGTACATGTGCCAATCGATCTGCCGTTCCTCCACAACGAAACCCTCCACAAAACATAACTAAGTACGTGTGATTTCTCCAATTTTCTTCTGTGAGCAACCGACGCTGATCCCTGTGCCACTGGAAGTATTCTATCATCCATCTTGGCAACGTCGTTGCAATTTTAGTAACATTCCAATCCTCGGTTATCTTGGTGGTGATTCCTCTTCGGGTTAATGGATCAACACTGGTATGATTATTTGCCTCTGTGCTAGTGTAATTGATCGGCAATACCAACGTCGGGAGTAAATGCTTCATTGTTCTATCATCATCTATATATTTTTCTCCTTGAATATCTTTACATGGTTCAAATATATCAGCCAAATTATACTTTGGATTTACATATTGGTGCTTACACTTCCAATTATATCCTAAAATGCTCCCCCAAGCACCATATCCGCCATGACCAAATGATACACATTGACTTTGACCTAGAATATATATATCCCGAAACGCTGCGTAATATTCAGAGGGGAGTCTTTTTTGCCAATCTGTAGCCTTATCGAGATGAAGAGGATGGTCTTCATGTGCAATGGTAACAACATGGTGATTATCAGTTGCCACTTTTTGTTCCCAATCACGAGCATAGATCGAAGCATGTTTAGTGTCGGATGCAAAATAAATTGTCATGTTTGAATGAGTTCCACTAAGTTTTGATGCACAATCCAAGGCATTGCGAGTAAGAGCTTCAATTTTTTTATCGGATCGATCGTTGTGAATATACAGACCACGAACATGAGCAGCAATGTACTTGCCAGCTTCGATGTTCATGTCGTCCATAGACTGTTGTATCATTTGAGCAACCGCTGGGACAGGTGTAAACATAACTCTCCACAAATCATGGAAAATGTCACCATAAGAAAGGGTATTATTCAGTCGTTCAAGGAAGAATTCTTCACCATAGTGATGGGACTGATATCGAGTCAGCACAATATGGATCTCACTCTTGTTACAAAATTTTTCAATACGGTAAATACTCTTTAAAGATGGCTTTTGAGGTACGTGCGATTCCATCCATGACGGGACACGCCAATCTAATCCACCCTTGGGTGGCAACAAGAACTCTTGCAATCTACAAGGTCGTTGCCATCGTATCATTAGTATTCGTTCAGTTAGAGATGCAATCAAAATCATTACTGGTACAGATCGTAATCTATCTGCAGCACCGCCACAACTTTTATCCGACGAAGAACAGCTCATTACCAAAAACTTTTTAGATTTGAACGTTTCTGGAGTTAAAGTTTTCATTTGTTCTTGATGCCATTTCATATATTGCTTCATCCAATCAGGCAAAGTTACAGATGCATCCCAAAGATTTGGTTTACTATATTGTACAAAAGGGCCTTTTCCGACTAACGTGAAAACACCATCAATTTTTGATATTGTTGTTTTGAATAAGCCCGTTCCACTTGCATTGCTCGGTAAACCGAAAGAATCATCCAAAGGGAAACTGGACGCATCATAAACTTTCTGCGTTGGAGTGTATTTGGAATGAATCAGGATCAAAAGGATAAAATTTAAAAAAACGATTGCGAACAGGATGATTCGGCATTGTGTTACTCTGACGCTACGTCTACTACTGCTGCCTGTTTCATTGCGAAATACTTTTCTCCTGGCAAGAGAACCGTTTCCATTTTCATCAGCTTTACTGGGCGCTGGACTTTGTAAGGACATTGTCTTTGTCTCCTTACAAGGAACCATGCCGCCAGAACTGAAAATGCTTCGCCTTCAGATCGACGCAATAAAAATGACGTCTTTTCACCTAGTTGTTCACCTAGGTTTTTAAATTCTTCTTCTTGAAAAATATCTCATCTGGCGAGATCATCGATGGAGTAAATTTGAAAAATGCTAAATTCCTGGCATTGTACAGTTTTATCTCTTTTTTGGAAAACGATTATTTAGGTTATATCAGAGATTACAACAGGACTACTCGTGACCGACAGAGTTAGGGTTGAAGAAAGGACAGCCGACAGACACATACTTATATTTTCTGCTCTTTTCTGTTATGGTTCGTCTTCGGGTCTCTTCTGACTTGTGACGTCTCGGGTTCGATGCTTCGCATTGTCACATCTGCAATCCCAGCCTCGAAAAATGCGAACACCTTTTGGCTCGTTGTGTAGGTTTCTAACGAGAGCGAAAAAAGAAAGATGACACAAACAAAAACGTGATTGATGCTAAGTAGTGTCGACCTGTCTACAAAAAAAGTAGTTTGTTGCTAGTGATGGAGATATATGAGTGAATGAATGCGCTCCCACTTCAGTAATCATGACGATAGTTTTTTTCTGCACACATGAATTTTACTGGCCTTGGGAGGGGAGGTAATCAAAAGCGTTAGATGCACAAAAATTTGTTCATTTGATGCGGTCGTGTCTAAGTGACACAAATCTCATTTTTAACTGGGTCTACTACACCGAAATCCACCACAATAATGAAGATAAGGAGGATGAAAGTACCGAGGTATCGAATATTTCACAGTTGCTTTTTTGATATTTTGTGTAACTGGAACTTTATCCTATATTCTAACTCTGGCTCATGTAAATGGAGCAAATCGACTTTGCTCACTTCTCGTTTGGGTGACAAGAATTTAAGGTGACATGTGTCTATCCTTTTTTCACTTTATATTCACAATGAGGTATGCAAGGTCTCATTGCAACAGTTGTGATATTGACGCTGAACCAGAAAACGAAGAGGAAGATTCACAGCAAAATTTATTCAGGGGAAGTGGGAGATTCGAACTTTATCGAAACAGCAACAAAAATCTGATGACATCAAGACTTCCAGAAAAAGTAGCATATGACATCTCGACCTTTGTTGACCCACTGTTTGACTACGTTGAAAGCCGCATATGCGCCGGTTTAGATATTCGTCCAGGGTACATTACTTTGATATGTTTAATCTTTGACGATATTCCTCAAATTGCAATGACTTCTTGG
>WKLE02001476.1:0-10300 GCA_014885115.2 Asterionellopsis glacialis | reverse complement strand
GGTGTCAGTCAAGAGGAACAAATTTAGGTTTCGGTCCTATTTTGGTGAGAGGAACTTGCATGGCGAAGAACTTGCTTTGATCCGTGGTATTCCTCCGAGCGAGGCACTAGTTAGTACCTAGAGGTACTGATATTGTCGCGGAACTAACACGAGCAGCATCCACAAAATTGGCAACTTTGCCATACTGTACTTAGTAAAAGGTGAGGTGTTGCCCTCTTTCCTGTATGACTACAAACATGATACGACAGGCTCCAACTCTGCTGACGGATAGTACTGTTGTTTGTTTCAATACGTGTGCCTTTTGTAACTATGGAATGATACCGAACGAGAACTTGAGAAAGGGCGTATGGCAGTCGGAGAGTGAGTACGAAGGTAATATTTTGTTCCAATGCAATACATTGTGCATTAACTTTCAAGCAAAACTCCAACTTGTCATATAAAAACAATACTTTTGCAAAGATCCAGTGCAGGTAGTCTAGTCTGTTGGAGAATTTTTTTCAATTATTTTCATATGTTTGTAGAAATGACGTAGATTTCTAATTTAGTAAGTAGTGATTAACATTTGACAATTATCCATCCAAATAAAGAATATACACACAAAACCCATAACATCACAATCTTGAAACAACTGACAGTATTCTCTTTTTAGAAAAATTAGAGAATTTATTGTTCTGTTACAAACCCAAGAATTCGATTTTTGCAATACCAAATAAACGATACCTAACCTTTTTTTTTCCTTGCACTACCACGTATGCCATCCTTTATTTCTTCGTCGTCCATCTCACACCCTGTTATCACATTGTGATCCCCTCTTCCCTCCTCATGTTCCTTTCCTTCCAAATAATACTCCCCTATGCAGTACTTTCTACTCTCCTTGTTTCATCAACTTAAATACTTTTGAATCCAAATGATGTATATAAGAATTCAAGTGTCAAGAGCTGTAATGTGGCTTGTGGTGCAAATCTTGCCCAAATGGGTACAAATCCTCTCCATAAACTCAAGACACCATCTTGTTGAACAGTTTTAGTCAAACAATCTACAAATCCAGAATAGATTTTCTTATCTGTGGGTTGGTTCATGAGTTTGGTACGTAACATATCGAAGGGTGCCACAGTACATGTCATGAAAAAGCCTGCAATGAAACTACTACAAAAGGCGGTACGGGGGTCCTTGCGTTTCCATCCAGTGGCATCGGCAACGTATCCCTTGGATATGTCGTAACATCCCATTTTGGTGGCATTCAAGACACAAGCACGCATAATGTTGACTTCGACACCACGGTAAAATCCGCCAATGCCCTGTGATTTATACATGTTACCAACTAATTCACTGAGGGGTAAGGCCTTTTCTTTGTTGGTTTGTGCTAATGTTTTCATGACATCAAATGGATTACCAATCACGGAACCTGTACCACCTGTAATGGCACCCGCTAAAAACTTTAAATAAAAGGGTGCATCGGCACCGGCACCCAACATATCACGCACAGGTGCATAGGCACCTAATTTGACAGACGTGTAGGATAATTCACGTCCGTACGCAAAGGGCAATCCCTTCCAAAAGGATGCCACACCCTCCTTTCCTAAGATTTCAGATACAGTCGCACCAATGCCTAAACTGGACACTTGCATTCTAGTTTTTACAGTCTCAATAGGGTGAGTAAAGTTGACAGCAAATGCAGCAGCAGAACCACCTAATGCCATGGATTGGAATAATCCAGCCTTTGGTGGATTCACAGGAGTTGTAGTAGTAGCAGTGGAAGACGACATGGTGTTTTGGTTGTTTCAGTGAAAGAGAGACAGAGAGGCAGGCAAGTCACACACGTTCCTTGTTTGATATGATTGCTCGTGTACAGGTAAAGTGTCGTCTAGCACAAACCGGATTTTGAGATTGTGAATCGATCGACGATCTTCTTTTGTTCTTTTTTGGAGGGGTGTGTGTCTTTGGCAAAGTCTTTTTCAGATCTGCAGGAATTCTCTTCCTCGTCCGTAGTGCTGATAACCAATGCAATAAATCTCCACAAAGGAGAAGAAGTCATGCACAAATCTCTCCTTTTTGGTTGGGTGAAAATTCGCAAACGCAAGCAGGAAGATACACAGGAAAAGATACGCAGTGAACGAACGTACGTCTGTCATCAGTCTTCAATTACGTCACGGATCAAATAATCAAGTGACACGCCACCCAATCAGACGACGCAATCGCAGCCCGTGCCCGACCCTCTGCGTGCGTGAGTGGAGCACCCCAAAATTCGAACGAGATGAAGTCAAGAGTCGATTGAATCAATCCTAGAGTCTCACCCCTCACCCGTGTCACGGAACTATTTTCAGCCTCATACCTAAAACGCCTAGGAGCGCAAATCTCCACCATACTTTGTTTTACTTTGTTCTCCCTGGATTTTTCATATATATCTTTCTTAGTTCTTCAGTCAACACTCAACATAGACATGTATACTTTATAGGCCATCTTGGGCTTTCTCTTGATCAACACATAATGATTTTATGCATTTTTGTATATCAGTCACCAACAAAATAGTATGCATACAATCATAATGGCAACAAAAGCAATGTACTAGTAATTGTTTTGCCAAGACAAAAATAATTTTTACATGTCTTTTTGTCAACTACTTTTACTAGTTTTTCTTTCTTGGTATAAACAAGAGACAAGATTCCAATTTTGCACCCTCCACCACCTAGGCATTATGAATCAAGGATGATTTTATTGAGAAAGACCAACAAATAGATATGTGAGTAATAAGATAAGTGTACAAAATTTATGGTTTCCTCTCCACCATTTATTTTGTATCTCATTGACTCAGTAAGCATTGTATCAATGGTTAGCACCATTCTTGCTCTGCAACAAGATACTATTTCACTTTGAAATTTATTATGTTACCTGTCATCTCCTGGTGTGTACTAGCAGTACTTGTCTCCTGCTGCCCTTCTTAAAAAATTCCTCTGAGGAGGAGGTTGCAAAAATTTAACCAAAAAAATACAAGAAGAAGAAGTGCATATCATGATTGCAGCAGCAAAAGTATGATTGTTTTGTGCCACTAGTGATTTTCTTGCAATGGATTGCAGTCTGATTTTACTTTTTATTTCTCACTCAAACAATATATCATGTAACAGTATGGATGACCATCTCATCATAACAACAAAAGTAGTACTAACTAGTACTAGCACTTTCTTGTAACTAGTGGTTGCATTCTTCTCATATCACTCTACTAGAGAAGTGACCATCATCAAGCAGTATGTAATGAAGCTGTGAACTTTACAAACATGTCATATTTCTTATAATTTTTCATTTTCTAGCTTGAATCTGCTTCCTGATCTGGGACATGCCGCATTTTGTCGACAATTAGGAAATTAGGGGATTATGGCTAGACGTCAGAACATGTAAGCACATTTAACTTACTTATGGAGGCCCTGAAATTAGCGATGCGGCCACTCACGGTAGTGTAATAATTTGCGTAGCATTAGGGGAACAAGAGTGTTGCATGTTCAAACAAGAACAAGTACCAGTACACAGCGTTGAAATGCGCTACTATGAAACTATAGTGTTAATCATTAACATTACTACTGTAGAGTTAATCTGATGTTTTTGCAGTACCGATAAAACATGTTCTGACGTCTAGCCATAATCCCCTAATTTCCTAATTGTCGACAAAATGCAGCATGTCCCTGGCAGACCCACACAAGTAGTACCTAAGAAAGGTAAGAATTTGTTTGGACTTTATATACACTATGTATATTTTGCAAAAACATTTATGTGTATATATAGTAGTACTTCTCTTGATTGTGGTAGAAGAATGACACAGCAAGAGAAGTGTTTGTAGCAAATCCATAAAAGTAGATACACAGAGTACCCCCATTTTAGTCAGGAGGAAAGACCACATATACAAAGTCATAAGGTATGACTGCTATGGCTACTGGGTTAGAAGAACACTAAATCCCAAGAAGATTTCATACTGGAATTTATTTATTTTGTAGAAGCCAGAGAAGAGGATAAGCACATGTGGTAGTACAAAATAATAGTATCAACTTTTTTTACTTGTGTTGGTGCTCCTTACATCTAAAAATGAGAACCAAATACTATTAGAGGTGTGTATATTGGAAAGTAGCAGCACTATATATATATATGAAATGTATAAATAGCCACTAGTAGTGTTAATGTAGATTGCTTACCAAAAACAATTTTATATAAAATTGCCACTTTGTTGGAGCATTAGTTTTGAGCACCAACCATTTGTATTGTTGGATCAAAGTTTATAAAACACTTCCCTTAGTAAAAATAATTGTGTGGGTATCATGCTGGCTGGTTACTGATTCCTGTATCATTTTTTACATCTATAGTGGGGGTTCAAGAAACACTAGATGTCAATACAAATAATAGTGAGTTACAGGTGAAAAGATTGGTCTTAGTATATAGGAGCAAGCAAGCACCAAGTCCTTCTCCTACCTCACAACCCAAGGTCCTCTACCTATTTCAACCTTTAGAAAATATGTCATTGCTCTATAATGTAGTTTCAGTTTAAGAACTGTAGTCTGATTCACACTAATTTTGAGTTACAGGCTGCTACCTAGTTTAAGCTTCAATTTATTAAATTAGAAGTGATTCTTCTGTGCTTGTTGGATTTCTTCTTTTATCACCTATGCAAAGCCAAGTGGGTGCTATGGCTCCTTGAAAGAAATAAGTTTTAGCCCATGAGTAATATCATTTTGAAATCCTTTACATACACTAGTACTTTCAAAATACTAGATAGTAGTAACAAATAAAATAATTCCAAAAAGACAACAATTATGTAAGTATAGTATATTTAAAATATGAGGATAATGGTGTTTGTCCATGAATGTAAACCCATATCTTATGCCCAGCTTTACTGAACTGTCAAAAAATACAAAGCTTTACAAAATAGGTCCTGTTACTTATTGATGGGGAAGGAATGTATTTTTCAAAGTATCATCAAATTCTGCACTTCAATTTCAATTTTTAGACTTTTTTGTCTAAAAATATACCTGCTTTTGGCTGTTTCTGCTGTTAGATTATTTGTGAACCCAAAACTGCTCAAAACAAATTGAAATGTAAGATAAAAGAAATACATGTAAACATAATGGATGTGTAAGTTCCAAAAAATGACAGGCAATCTCTCTTATTTTTACAACTAAAGCATTGTGGTATTTGTTTTTGTGCTGTTTTTCTATACATCAGGATATCAGTGTATGACTACAAGAAATTTGAAAATATTTTATATTTTCATAGTTTTCTTCAGGGATATAGTACTAAAGGAGCAAAAAGGCAGATATTGAACAAATTTGCAACCTTTTCTTTGATTTCCAGTTTCACAAATTTATTTTTATATATAGTAGTAGTATTTAAAAATAATTGGGATCCTCTTATTATTTCTTAAAAATTTATTCATGACATTGGTCATTATCAAAGGGGAGATTAAAATTTGTTCTGCAATTGTTGACACAGAACCATCATATAACATATTTAATGAGTGAAACATATTTCAAAATTCATATAACATATTTAATGAGTGAAACATATTTCAAAATACATATAACATATTTAATGAGTGAAACATATTCCAAAATTTAGATAGATCCATGATCAATCATTATTTGTCATCATTATGAAAATGCAGATAAAAAATTATTATGTGACACAGAACCATAAATGTTTAATGATTGAAAAATATTTCAAATTTTAGAGACATCTTTTGTGAAAAGGCTGGATGCTGTTGGTTAATTGTAAAGAAGTTATGAGTGTAATTGATTTGAAGATAAATGTACATTTCAAAAGTAATCTCTGCATTATGACCATTGATTTTGTGCCATTTCTTTATGGTAAGACTATGATGATCCAGGTAGCATCACTTTTTGTGCAACATGAGTACTGGTGGAATCTTCCCAAATAGTAATAAACCAGTAGAAAAACTGGCCATTTGTTTTCTTTGACAAACAATTTGCCATGAAAAAGACCCTACCAAGGTATGTCAATTTACTGTATCACACTAATTAGCAGATAGTATTTTTTCTGCTTATTATAAGTTCAGAACTGTTATATTTAAAATTCAGTATGGCTTTACCAATATTTAATTCAAGTGTCTGGAATGTTTTTTTTGCCCCCATATGGTGGTTTTTTTCCTTCCTTAAATTTTACCTTAAAGACCCCTGAGACTGCAGGTAATTTCTGGTGGCATTTGATTCATTAATTTATTCTTGGCTCTTCTTAATCTCAGTATATTTCTACAGACAGACTGAAACTGTCTTATCTTAACTTTGAGGTTTGCCTGCAAGCAAATTATGCATCTTTTACTTAATTAATCTGGTGGCCTGAACAATTCTCTGTAACTTTTGCTTGTCTCTTCAGTACATTCTTCTTCTTGTGTAAAGAATCCTGCTATTGAGACAATCAATATCTTCTTTGAACCTACATTTATCACGTCACCAAAGGTCTTTTCTGCTTGGAAAATGCTTATAAATTATAGTTGCTATGCCTCTTGGACTTGTTAATTTCTGCAACACTCATCTTCTCAATACTTAGATTTAATAATAATTTATATGCTCCTATTGCAAATAGAGAATGCTTTTGAAATACTCTCTTATAGAAATTTTGTTGTTCCTTAGGTGTACCACCACCACAGATATACATATAGGCAATACTTCTTCCAACTGCTCTACACATACTGTCTGCTGTCCCCTCAGAGTGACCAACTTTTATTTCTTTAAGAATAAATAAGGAAACTATTTTATACACTGTGTACAAAGAGCACTACCCAAAAAAATACTAGATATTAAAAAGTAGTGTCACACTTTTTCTTGGATGGTCTTCTAAAAAGTAGTATGTATATCACAAATATAAAGTAATTTACAAACAGCACTTCACTTCTCAAGAAAAGAACAGATTAAAAAAAGTTGCTACTCACTACATTTTCTATGCAAGATTGACAATAGATACCCCCTCAGGAAGAGCATGAATCTGCTACACATATCCATCCTATCTGGTTAAGCATGCAATTAAGGTAATACTAACTATTTCTTTTTGCTGCCTGCAACAAAAGGTGTTTTTCTGGAGATTGTATGAATGTGAAAACTAGTATTATGTAGGCATATGAGATTTTCATCTCTCCCTCATTGTACTGTCTCCTTTTCCACATACCAATAAACAATGTTCCATAATTTGGCAAGCTTGAAATTACTTATTTGTTTTTGTTACCTATTTCTTAAGCTGCTAAAACTTTTCAGCATAATTATATTTGCCATCTAGTAAAATAAGATATCACTTTTGTTTCCATAAAAATAACTCTCCAAGAATGTCATTCTATGCTTCAATAACAATTTAATTGCTATTCTAATTACTAATGGTTTTCCAAATACTAAGTAAAACACCATTTTTCAAGCTTGTATTATATCTCATTTTTTTGCTCCAAATTCTAAGAAGAAATTTCTCTTTTACACCTGGATTTTACAACATCTTCATTATGATGCCAGTACAATTTCTATGCATGCAACATGGTCTAAAAACAATCCTTGTGTTGACACAGACAATTTGGTTCATATGTTGATAGATCTGTCTTAAAATCTGTTACTTGAGATTTGACACAGATTTTCAGTGTCACACTCATGATTTGATACAGTTTTTGAAACAGATTTATATTCTTGTTGATAAGAATTTTTTATACATTGTTACATACTTACCAAAAGCTAACTATCTAATTAATGTTGTGCAATCCTGCTCATGCCATTAGGGTAATCAGGTGCACAGATATTTTTGCATCATTTTTTATACTCAATTGACAAAAAGATTTATATTCTTGTGTTTAGTACTAGACAACATTATAGAACTTCTAGAGCAGCATCTTTGTGTGCTTATTTGACATTTGTACACAGTAGACTACAACAACAACAAACACAACAACAACAACAACAACAACAACAACAACAACAAATGATATCTACCACAAAAACTGCAAACAAGCTCAACTAATGAAAATATGATGGCAACTCCAATGACAACAACCAACACAGCTACCACAATAATGACAAACAATGATAAATGAATTCAGTTACAACAAGAATTAACATGAATCAGCAAGAAGAAGATACTAGTACTAGTTCTTCTTATTTGAATAATAGATTTTATTGATATGTGTTTGAATTGAACCATTTGCATAGGTGTGGTTCTCATCTTTTTGGATATCTAGTAATGATGTTGTGTTAAAATTACATTAGTATTGTTGTTTTGTTGCCAATATCTCTGTGTTTATTGGAGTCTGCTTGTTTTGGGTTTTGCTGGATAATACAGACAATGCTTGTACTTTGACTCTTTTGAGTAAATTGTTTGTCACAGAAACTTGGTGTCCTGACAAAAATGATGGAAAATGAAAAAAAAAACACAAATCTCCCACAGATCAGAACTATACAGCATGACAGCCACACATGAAAACTTTGTTCAAATATGTAAATACCAAAACTGCCACAAATATGCACTCAATCTGCAACAACAAGGAATTTGTCAACAAAACAGAGGATGAAAGGAAACCCCTAGGAGGGACAAAAAGACATCTAAGTGCAGATTATGATGTAGAATCATGCTTACGACACCTCCTAAACCATGGACCCTTCACGACCTCAACCAAATGGTTAAAAGGACATCAAAATGACACAACTGAGAAGTCTGACTTACATCACATGCCAAACCCAACATAGCAGCAGATGAATTAGCAGATTTTGTGTACGACAGATGCTAATCATCCTAAGAAATATTTCCTCCATTTCCCAACAATCCAATTTTGCTCCTCATACAGGACAAAAGAATCACATCTAACATGACAAAGTGCATTGAAGATGAGCTATATTTGGAACTTCTGAAGAAATACAGAAATGGTAAATACAACTGGCATCCTCACGTCTGGGACACCATCAATTGGGAAGCATACCAAATGGCAACAAAAACAATACCTCCAGGCCTTAAAAGATTTCTTCACAGGTACAGATGCAAATGACTTCCAGTTGGTAGTAGAACAAATTTTTATTGCACACATAAAGACTTGCACTGTGCAAGTTGTAAGGAACTGGAAGAAGAGAAATGTAAACACATCTTTCACTGCAAAAATCCTTGGAGATTCCAAATGTTCCAACAATGTGTCCTTGCAGCCATGAGCATACTACAAAAGAAGCACACATACAAACTCATCCTGGTGAGCATTCAACATAATCTCATCCACTGGACCAAAGGGGAAGAGTCATATCCACCACCACCCCCAACAAGCATGAAATCTTATGATGTATATCTTCAGGAAGCAATTGATAAGCAAACTGAAATTGGCTGGGAGCATTTTCTGAAAGGTAGGATCTCAATCAAGTGGCAAAAGGCTCAAGCCTTATTCTACAAAGAACATCAACGTACAAACCCAAAAATTGACAGAAAATATCATAAGGGCACAGCATTGAGTAAAATATTAGAGAGCACTGGATACATCATTGCACAAGAGACATGGATTTTCAGAAATAAAGACACATACAACCACTACTCCATTAAAGAAGAAAAAGAAATTGCTCTAGCAACAATTCGTAACCAAGTGCGACAAGAGTACTACACCCATTTCAATTTATCTAAACAACTCCAATGACAATATTTTACCTGTACAATACACAATAGAGTTAGTGATACACCAGAACAATTAAAAGCATAGTACAAAAACCTGAAACAAGTAATCTATACAAGCATCAGAGCATCAGAGGCACCCCCCCACCCTGATACTGGTATTAGATTACAATACCAGGATCATCACATGTGGCTGAAGGGAAGATACAAAAAGTGTGCACCCAAAACCCAATAGGCCTGTTAGGAATTTCATAGAGTTGATTAGATATTTAGGTTCCAGTAGATATGTAACAATTTTAAAATTTATTACACACATGATGGAAAATGAAAAAATAATGCAAGAATGATGTTATAGTCACAACCAGATAGAATGTGATCACTGCAAAAAAATCTTTGTCACAGAAAATTTAGGTTAGTTTTTTTGTTACGCACCTTTTTAAGGGCACACGTGTATGTTCATGGTATTTTTAAAAGTGACTAGTTGTATTGCAATTTTCTCAAGTGACACATCTTTTGCTACTTCAGTGGTTTTAATTTTCTTTCCTTCTTTGCTTTACATTGTGACTGGTCTGCTGTATCTGCATTTGTTATTCCTGTTTTCTACTTTTCCATTTTTATCAAATATAAATCCATTTTTTGTTCATAATCTGATTTCACAATATTAATTCCAAATTCAGAGTAGTTTTCCTCTTTC
>WKLE02001471.1:18373-43365 GCA_014885115.2 Asterionellopsis glacialis | reverse complement strand
CTATGCTGTTGTATTGTTTCTTGAAATGTGGCAAACTGTGCATCGTTATACTTGCCAAAATCATGAGCAACGCAGGGCATTTATGCTGGAGAACAATATTGTTCAACGACAACATTATTATTTCTCTTGTAGTAAATTCTTTCACTCAGAACCATTCATAAAATTTTAATCATGGAGTGGGAATGCCTGGGGTGAGGAGGATCCTCAATAAAAGAGAGAGACAGGGAGAAGTCATTCTTGTATTTTTCTTTTAAAAATTTATTACTGTACTTTTGAAATGCATCTTTTGAATCATTAAATTGAATTCGTCTCCAGCAAGTGAATCATGATCATTTGCATACCAGCCCTTCGGCTCATGGAAGCTGAAGAATCATCCATGGCTCCATTTGTTCCAACGACCATGCAGTTGCAGCAGATCCGAGCCAACTTTGCAGCCGATAACTTATTAGTGTCTTTGTAGAGCAGTGCTTCACGGAAGAATGAAATGACGTACACAAAAACATTGTAATGAATGGGTGGTAATTCTTCCAAAAACTTGCGAGCAATGGATTGAATGTTTTGCGCATCAATTTCTAAAGTTGGGAAGAGAGTTGGTGGTACAATGGGTGTAGACAAATTGGACAAAAAGGATAACATCACTTCTGCCATGGAATGAATACGGAATTTTCCAAAAGGAGCACCCGTGTCAAGACATTCACGGATCTGGTTGACTTCTTCCGCAAATCCTGGAGTCATAAAGAGATCCTTCTCGTGCAAACCCTTCTCGTAAATAGCATCAATGATTCGCCATAATTCTTTGGGAACGCAAAGTGCGGATGTAGGGTTGGGGTCGTACTTTTCAGCTCGTTTGATTGCATCAAGGGGGATGTTCCGAATAGGTTCCGAATACATGACAAGTTCGTCCACCGACATACCAAAGCACGAGCGGGCATAATTGCCTTTGAGTGTGATGTAGTAATCACGGCCATTTTCTAAACGTAAAATAAGAATATCATCCAGGACTTCCCTACCTGTATTGAGTAAATGTGCCGTGTTGTTATCAATTGTAATGCTAAAGTTGATGGTCGCAGGTGGTTCTCCAGGAATAAGCATTCCATAGGTAGGACTCATAGTCATCCATGGCTTGCATAAAGCATTCTAAGAAGACAAAGGATAAAGACATTGTGTGAGGAAGCATATTGCAAAAAAATGTCCAAAAAGCTAGGCTTGAGTTGACTCACCTCGTCCAATTTTGGAACCAACCTAAACTGTGCAACTACTTTTCCAGTATTAGTAACTTGAATGGGCAAAGTGACGGTTTTCCCATATGGAATCTCTCCAAAGTTGAGATTGATCTTATCTAGTCCAACCATGGGCAAGGTTTGATTCTCAAATTTATCAAGAAGCTTCATAACTTCGTCGTAAACAGCTTCACGTTTGCTTTGAATAACATCCTTGATGGTAACTTGAATGGTAGAGTATACTGGCTTGTGATCGGAAATATTGAGTTCACTACGGTCATACGTTAATTGCCGCACATGTGATGGCTCCTGAGCTAGCCATAAAACACGATCACACCAAGCGGGTGCTCTCAATTTCTTGTCGGGGCGTTTATCATATGAATCAGTTCCAGGCTGATACTTATATGTAGGACGGAAATTGAGAGCACCTTCGTCAAACCCTTGAAAGACCCGTCCAGCAGCTCGTTCAAGGTTAAGTTGATCGAGATCTCTTAATTCACCAAGTGCATTCTTTTCAGAAAGCTCCAAAACCCGTTCTGTCGTCAAACTTTCGTCGATACGGTAATTCAAATCACCCATCCAAAATACCAAATCATGATCAGCAATTCCAACGGATGTAGATCCGGTTGCCCATTGTGACAGCGATCCACTACGAATGACTTCTCGGATGGCTTCCTCCCCAATATCAAAGGAGGTCTTTTGAAAGACATTCGCAAAATCAGCATTTCGACCAGCTATATTTTCACGATGGGCAGCCAAGTGCGTACAGACAATGCAAATAGTTGAATCATAAAATTGGAGTCGGATGGACACACCACCCTTGTTACCCATGACTCCCATAACACCGACACCGACAGAACCAGCGTGGACATATTTGACACGTGCTTTATGGGGTGACTTGACAAAGACACAAACCAACAATCCTACCAGGGTCTTTTTCTCCAAGAGATGGTACAACCGGTTAGGATCATTCCTAGAATTTTTCGGCGAATTGAGAGTAGACTTGATCCGATCGACCCAGTATTGCGACCGTTGCTGAGATTTGTTATCCACAGCAACATTAACAGCATTCAAATCCACAATTTCTTGAAATCCGACAGTGACAATATCGGGGGCGTGTTCACCGTTGGGACCCCAATCAGCACACAACCAGTCGTCTAAGGCTTCATCCTTACCCTTGGCATTCACATTCCATGTTCCAAAAAATATTTTGGCCTGAAAATTATAATAATTGAAATGGTATTGAAAAACGATCAGAAATCATGCTTCCTCAATTCAGGTGTGCACGGATAAAAGCAGAGTATTGTTTCAATCCCTATCACGGATTTATTTTTTCTCATCTTGATGCAAAAACTTAGTGCTTATTTACTCACCTGCTTGTATTGTGTAAACTCAACTTGCCGGGCACGGATCTGTTTATAAATCCAAGCATCTCGAATCTTTGTAACTGCATCACGGTTTCGAATACGTCCATCTTCAGTTTCTTCGTCTGGTTTTAAAGTTGTCACAATGCTGTGCTCTAAATCAATACCTCCCTTGACAGGCGGGACTGCTAGTTGCGATTGCGGTTGCTCCTGTGGAGGAGCTTGGGCTTGTTGGGGAGGAGGTGCCCCCGCTTGTTGCTGATCCTGGGCCGGCATAGCCCATTGCGGTGCTTGTTGAGCCATCGTCCCAACCAAACGTACAACAATGCTTCGCACAGCAAACGGGCAGGGCAACACTGAAAAGCTTCAGAGACACCAAAGAAGATAGTCATTAAACGAAGATGGTGTTTTGGTACAATTCTTCGTAGAACCCTACGTATACTACCGTACAGGGCGAAGATCGATCGATTCCCAGATGCATATCCGTTGACTTTTTGATCCACTCCTCTAGAGTATAATTATTTTCTTATATAAAAATGATCAGGAGCTGTGCGACCCGACAACAGGATGCAGAAGGAGAAAGGTGTCTGTCCGCCACCTGAGGTCTCCATCCAACACAGATCAGATCTCATGAAATCATTAAAACCGTCTCAAAAGAACAGAGAGACGAACGACACCATGACAAGCACAGCGACGCCTCCACCATCTTCAACACCACCGTCATCCACAGGTAGATTACCCCTTCTCCCTCCACCTCCATTACCACCAGAGCCATTATCAGAATCATCAAAGCAGACACAAAAGAATAAAGCAGCAGCAACCCCCAAACCGGTTATTGACTGTCCACCAAAGGTAGATGCTTTGCTACATCTCCTACAACATGCACAATCGAAATTTGACAAGGGTGAAAAACAAAATTTGAAATCACAAGTAGTAGGGAGTCAACTTCAAAAGATATATTTACAATGTCGTCCATACCGTGGAAAGTTATTACAAGTTAGCAAACAAATGAAGGAAGAAATCGAACAACGTCAAAAGTCTGGCAACAGTATAACGAGGGAGGAACAAGACCAACAAAAACAAATTCTGAAACAACATACACAAAATTATCAGAATTGTTTAGCTTCCGCAGCATGCCCTGAACGGTATCAAAAATTTAGAAATTGTTGGAATCGGATGCCACCTCAAGTTGTGCAAGAGTTTGAAAAACATCGAATGACACAACATTTATGTCAAACGGAAAGACAAGCAGTTGAACGGTGTGTGGGTACTATTGTATCTAGGGGTGTACGTGCAGCTGTCGGTACGGCTGAAGGGGATATTGAAGGGAGTGACCATCACGACATTATTGGACATAATACTCTGTAGCTAGTAGTAGTAGTACCATGCATCGTGCTTTGACTTTGTTTCGAAGAAGTCTTGTTGTAAGGTAAATTTCCTTATTTGCCGATCATGTAAAAATGTATTGTTTATTGCTTAATGCTATTTTGTAGTACAAATCTATGTTATTTTTCTATTTCAACCGTCTCCTTTGTCTTTCTAGACTTGATAGCCATTGATTAGTTATTTTGAAGTCATCTTGCGCTTGTACGTTGCCCAAAGCTTTGACCATCGCCGCCACCACCACCTCTTCCACGTCGAAAGGGTGGTCTTTGTGCGGCTTGTCTATTGTATGGTGTTTGGCGTGGGTGACGATTGTGTACTGAACCATGATTCTGTCTTGACTGTAATGTATGCAGCCGTTCACGATGTGGTTTGGATGCCACGTGTTCTTTCAACTGAACAGGACTGGTAAATTGTTTCCGACACAGCTTGCAATACGAAGCTTTGCGTTCCATGTTCACAGCAGTCTTGTGAAATTCGGTTTGTTTGTGATCTCTAAATTCAGTTTCATTGGATAATTGAGTAGCACAAACACGACAATAAAAAGGTAGTCGTTCGGACGACCGTGCTACATACCCATCCAGCACTTCCTTTACGGCAGCTTGAAGTCCACTGTTGGTGGCTGCCTCTGCTGCTTTTGCCTTTTTTGATTTTTTGTTTTTACGTCCATCATCATCAATACCCTTTAGTTTCCGCTTTGTAATTGTGGGCAAATATGACGAAGGTAACGGAGTAATCCTTTCATCTGCTAATGTTGACAAGCATAAAACTTCAGGCCCATCCGCCGGGTCACCTCTTGTGGCTCGTCTGCTTGTAGACGGAATTTCCACGGTCGTTGTTTCACCAAATGAAATTGTTTTCTTTCGTTTATGTGTTGTAGTTTCAACCTCATCGTATTTGCCAGATGCACTGTTATCATCGTCCATTTCATCGGAATCAGATTCGTCTTCGTCGGAGTCGTCATCATTATTTGCTAATTCAGCTTCAAGTCTACGGATTTCTTCATCCGTATCGACATCATTATTATCATTTGTATCTGTAGCCATGACAGGTGTATTGTTTTGTTCTGCTTTCTGTGTCGAAGAAACTGCGAATGGTTCTCTTGCTTCTGAAATATTTTCCTGTTTAGATCGTCTCCGCAAAATTTCTGCAAATGGCAATGCACCATCTAAACCATTGTCATGGTGTTTTTCAGATTCAATCGGTAACGCTGGTGTTGTGGACGATGATTCTTTCTCTTTTTGCATGGCTGCACGTTTCCTTCTTTGCACTTCAGCAAAAGGTAAACCCTCGAGAAGCTTTGTTGTGTTCTCCTCTTGGCTGTCACTGTTTGAAGGTGCGCCATTATTTGTTGTTGTTTTGGTGGTCAATGTTATTGTGTTTCGACCATCGGTTGTTGATGAAGAATCATTGTTGTCATCTGTGTTTGGATTGGATTCGAATAAACTAAATTGGTCTTCTTGAAGGTTCTTCACCGTGCCTTGTTTTACAAGCTTTACAAGAGCTTTTTCGATATGCTTCTTTGAAATATCGGTATCACATGTAGCACTAGCCTTGGCCCTTTTGAAAAGTTCCTTTTTTGATAGTGATACAGAAGGTGATGATGTAGCTGCAAACACATTCAGTAGTACTTTCTTTGCCTTCTTAGCCCTCCCCATAGTATTTAATTAATAAGCACTATCTTATGAACATCAAAAGTTGCTCAAAATATGGACAGAATATTTCAATTAGTTGAGAAAGTTTGGGATGTGCTGCGTCGTGGTTACAGTGTTGTTTGTTTCTTGTTTTTTTCTTTGTTCTGCAATGTTGAATTTCTTGTGTGTCGCGTGTGTTGGATGGATGTCCGTCAACAAGGTTGCCTGCACATGCCGGAACGGCGGTATTGGTACAGAGGGCCAGACGATATAAATATTTTTATCTCAAAGACTAACCCCTATTCAATAAGTTTTGAGCTTGTTGTCAGATTAAGATAAGGAGTCCCCCAACTGAACCACCAAAAAAGAGAGTTTATAAAGATGTTGGGTTTAGACACAGCCTCTATCTAATATAGCGAGGGCTAATTCTAAGATCAAAGGATTGGGACTAGTCTAGCAGTAGTCTCTATCTAGTCAAGGCTCAAGAAAGGGAGCGAAGATAGTATCCATCCCTAAGGTACGAGTGCTGTTACTCAAATTACGCCTTGAAGAATCTTCTAATCGTAGAGGATCAGATGCATTGCTTTTGAAGAAGTTTAGTGAAAGTACCAATTATCTCTGCTCATTATCTTTTATCTCTATAAAAAATTATTAAGATTAATCTATTATAACTCGCACCTAGATATTAGGAAGAAGGAGAAGAAAATCCAAAGACTTCCATAGCTACTCCTGCACCTCCATCATTGTTTGTTTCTTCTAAAACAAAGTTTGCAGCCTCTTTTGCCACAGAGCAACCGTTCCCCATTGAAACACCAATGGCAGCCATCTCCAACATGCCTGCATCGTTTTCTGCGTCACCAATGGCAAGAAGTTGTGTGGCCGGATCAATACCCAATGCTTTACAAAGTTCTGAAACACCCTTGGCTTTTGAACATCCCTCTGGTAACCATTCTAACATTGTAGGGATAGCTTGTGTCACTGTCGCACCACAATCTTGAGCCAATGCCTCAAGTCGAGGCCGTACCACTGTATTTAGTTTTTCAACATCATCGTCCATCAACAAAATTTTGTGCATACTATGCTCGGTGATGGAATCGATCAACTGTGGCATGGGTTCACCATATCTCTCATGTAATTCAACCACAGGGTCTGTCAACTTGGTAGAGTACAAATTGTCTCCATCGTATGCAACAACTGAAACGTCAGTGTCCAATGCCAACTTTTCACATGCTGCAGTTGCTGTTTCAGTCAACTTTTCTTCGTAAAGGACATTTCCACTACCATCTACACAGTAAAGGCCCTGTAAAAATACGCCAGGTAATTGTGACAATAATGACCCGATTTCAACTCCTAAACTATCCATAGCACCCTTTCTTGATTTTCCTGTTGCTGGAAAGAACCATTGGAGTCGATCATCTACAGGGGAAAATGAAATTTCGACAGCTTGACGAATAGCTTGTCGTGTTCGGGGGTGAATCGTTTGATCTGATGTCAGTAATGTACCATCAACATCAGAGGCAATGGCACGGACATTGGCAATTTTCTGCTTTGTAGATTCATCTATCCAAGAGTTGGTGTCGTCGTCCCCAACATTGGTTGCGGGAAGCTGAGATGACTCCTTCGATTTCCCATTGCTATTCATGTCAATGTCAGTAATAGTTTGCATCACCAAATCGTGCAAAGATGAAGTAGCGCTTATTTCTTCTTCCAATGCGCTTGGTGCAGATGGAAATTGCTTTTCTTGTTGTGCTGCTACTAGTTGCTGATGAGCTTCCAGAACCGACAGTAATTCATCTTCGTCGTAAAGATCTCCCTTACTTGGTCTACTAGATGCAAATCCTCCTGGTCCGAAGGGATTACTTGGTACACCCCCATTAAAAATCTTTTTAGTCATTGCATCGATCATATCTGATCCGTCGGTATCATTATCATTTTCTTCTTGCTCTTCTCCTTCGTATTGTGCATTGTTGCCAGCGATCGTCATCGTTAACCACGTCCGGGATGTTTTTGATGGAAAAGTCGATCCAAAAGGACGAGAATCAATTTGGAACGCAGCATAGCAATTTACTAGTGCAATGTTCATTACACATGATAAAGAAATAAGCAGACTTGCCACGTTGGCTGTCGTTAGATGCATCATGGTCTGTTCAGAGCTATATTGGATCGCCGCTCTCATTCATGTAGTCCTATTTACATATCTGCAGTCGGTCAGTGATTTTGATAATTTTTTTCCAGAATTCTTCACGTGCGTGATCCTCGCATGAAAAATAGTGTGCTCAATGAAACAAAAAGGATATTTTTAACCCTATTTATCTAATTTACAGTGCGAGATACTTTACAGTAAAGAGAACAGAACTGACGTGGAGCTTTGAAAGAGAACTCTAAGAAGTTTTGGAGAGCAGAAAAGCTTAGCGAACAGCAAATCTTCACCATACAGAGGAATATGGTTAGTTTTTAGGAAAGTAACAGGTGAAGGATCGATTGAAGTTTTTAGAGGTCCTCTGGCCTACAGTACTCCACGATGGATGCAGAGGTGCACTTGGAATGGGACCTTGGCTGTGGTGTGGGAAGTAATAAATTAGTTTGTTTCTAGAGCACCACTTTAGTTGTTTTGAAAACAAAATGTCAAATAAAACGTGGTAAAAACGGGGTTACCAAGTTAGACTATCCAGAGCATCTGATGTGATGAAGATAGAAACCATCTGGACATGGTGCTGATTATTTAAAACATAAAAGAAAGCCTGAAGCATCATCTTATCATTAGCATTGCATTTGATTCTAGGATACAACCCTACACAACATTAAAAACATCAATCAAACAATGTTAAAGAAATTCTGAGATGAAAATTTTTACAGAAGATGTTGTATCTTACGTGACTAAAGTTGATGAATAATTTAAAAATCTTGCTATTATTGCGCATCAGTGTGAAAGTCAAAAAAGAATAAAAACTACGTTCACGACTAAAGACGCGTCACGAGGGAAAAATATAGCACCTTCTTTTTGAAGATAATCTAAAATTATTACCATCATCCATCATCGCTTGTTTCCTGAAAGAGAGCAAAACAGAATAGGTCTCTAGAGGAGGGAAAGAGTTTTAGGCTATATGTATCGTACCTGATGACAGATGATACTAAGATGTGTCAGTACGCAACTGGTACGTACAAGGTACAACTTAAAGCATTGAGTTAAAAAATTATCGGTAAACATTGGGCATATTTCTTGAGGAGAATTATTACGCCCCATTCATGTGCTCCCCGCCAAGAGATGACGGATAATGTGCCTAACACATTTCCAACATAATAAAATTAATGTTATTAATACATTCTACATGACAATTCTGAGCCAAAGCTGTTTTACAGTTCACATTATTTTTTTAGCACATGGTACGTTACTTCTACACCAAATAACACAAATAAATGAATAAATAGGATAAAGGTTGAAATAAAAAAAATTTATAAACTAATAATGAAGTATGCTAATATGCATGCAGTATTATTTGAGAGAAGCTGGGTTTAATATTATATTATTTATTCATAGGCTTATCTCAGTACCAGGTATCAAAAGGACTACCAGTGCCAGTAGTAGTAGTGAGCTTTACCAGGTACTGGTACTCGACTGGAACACGTGCTGACAGAGTTATTTAAATTCAGTAAATTGGATCCCGATCAGGCTGTATCGAATTACAGTGACCCCTTGTACATCAACAGTAATATTTGCCAGTAACTTGATTCACAGTATAGTTAGTAATTATCAGGTAAAAATTCCTTTATAATAAACTTCGCAGTATTCATTATCGTTTAACGTTGTACAGTATATCTACTTGGTTGGTAGGACGTACGTGGTACTGTACCTGGTAGGCCTTTTCCTGTACCAGGTACCAGCTAAATTACCGATTAATACTTTGTACCATAGTAAAAAAATATTTCACAATCGTAGTCTTGGCATCCTATTATTTTATCCAATTAAAAAACTGTAACAAATCTGATATGAAAGGAAGAAATCAATATCTTTTGCTTCAGATTGTTTCTGTTCAGTGTGGTAGTCAAAAAACTTTTTGTATTTCTGAGAAGGTCATTCATCTGATTCGGTGTACGCTTTGAACAAGTATGACTTCTTTAAATATGGTGAAATATGTTCCGTGGTACACAAGATTAATTAACATAGTTGACCTGTAAAGACTGGTATAATTCATACTTCTGAGTACCGTGTGTATCTTACAGTTGTGGAATACTAGTCCCCACGTAGGAAAGCCACTTTCCCCCCCGTTAAGATCCATGTTTCCGAGGTATCCCGGTACCGTTTCTACTAGCTGTAGGGGTTCGATGACGCCGCAGACTATCTGGTACGACACAGGGCATATATGTTGAGGCTATAATAAATTCCTTACAGCGTAATATTGCACGGGACTTGAAAACAAAAGTTTCTTTCTCTACCTTCTGGTTGTCTTAACTATTGGTATTACCCAAGACGCCCAAGGAGGTCTTGTTTGTGATACTCGTCAGCAAGAAATCAAGTACCGATCAGAAAGAAAAAGTCATTCTTCTTTGATACCGTACTGTCCATACCAGAAAGAACGTAGGCGGTCATAATTTTCTGTTGGATTTCTGTGTGCAAAAAAGGGAGAATTGATTTGACCACCACTTTGTTCGCATAACATCAGAAACAGTGACAGAAACATCCCCTTCGTTTCGACGCACTACGACAATCGAAGCCACATCAACAAACATGACAGATCCCTTGACAACAATGCTCCCCAAAGAAGATGAGCCATTTGAGATCCCCGAAAAGTGGACAAAGAGTGGCCGCAAGAAGGCGATTCCATTCCCTTACAAAGTAAGTTCGATTATAATCGCCGAAAGTTGAAACTCTCAAGTTGTTTTTTCGACATGGGACTCAATTTCATCTTTATTTGCTATTGCATGTTATAGCTCATGTTTGTTATCACACGGAAGGAATACGCTGATATGATTACTTGGCTTCCTGACGGCAAGACATTCAGGATCTTGCTACCCAGTGTCTTTACAACCAAAGTTCTTCCGGTTCACTTCAAACAGGCCAAGTACTCAAGCTTCAAGCGAAAACTTCACCGTTGGGGGTTTGACCGCCAACGTCCAGAGTGTTCCGAAGAGTCCAATGCCTCTAGTTGGTTTGGATCCAACGAAGTCTTCTGCCATGAGAACTTCCAGAAGAATCGTTTTGACCTACTTGAACTTATGGTTGAATCCAAACCAATGTCACAGATGAACATGAAGCCTGCTGGTCCCATTATTCCGAAGAAAAAGGTTGTTGAGACCGAAACTCAGCAGCAGCCCAAGCCAGCAAGAGCTACTGCCAAGATCGACCGTGTTAGAAAGCGCAAGGAAGAAGCTCCAGTTTCCCTTGCCACTCGTCCTTTCAAACGTCGCGCTACTGTAGATGAAATTCGTGAACTAGAAATGCGCATTTCAGCTATAGCTGCCGCGAAGAAGCAGCAAAATAGTAACAATTCCAGTACAAAGACTTCCAACTTCAGTGATGCTCTCGAAAGGAGAGTCCGTCAACGCGAGAGGCAGTTGGCCTCTCTAACAGACATTACAAAACAGTTGCCCGCTTCCGCTTCCTTATCAAACAGCCATAATGAAGCTTCAATCATTCGTGCCGCTGCTGTTTCTGCCGCCCGTGCTGCTCAACATAACAACTCTGCTGCTACAACAGCAGCTTTGGCAGGTACAAGCAATAGCGGTACAATTCTCCGTGCTGCAGCTCTGGCTGCTGCCACAAGCGATTCTCGGACCATGATTCCAGGAAACTCCTTGCACACACTGATGGAAATCGAAATCTCACGTCGTGTCCGGGAAAGATTAGCCACAATTGGTCTTAGCCGCGAATCTTCCATACTCTCTTCCCTACCAACGTCGAGGCCTGTGCCATCTTCAACAGTTGATCTAAGAGGAATTCACTGGAATACGCTCGCAAAGGGACTAACCAAAACTTCCCCAAAGGCTGTAACAAGAACACAATCTATCCGTCTTGAAGACTTACCCTTGACGAATATTGTTATGCCAAGAACTGCTTAGGCTTGAGCCAGTTGTAATTTAGAAAGTTTTTGTTTTTCACAGTGGTAGATTCAAGATCATGTGCAAGAACAATACTTGTGGGAAATACATATAACAATATAATACATATCAACATTTTAATTTTATCATTTGGCTTGTTTTTTTCCTTTAACTTCTAGAGCAGAGGAACAACGTTATCAATATACATAAATTGAAGCGAGAGACTGGTTTCAAGTCCAGCCTTTTTGTTCATATCAAGATAAAGAATATTAACATTTTCTTAAAATTATGCTTGTATATTCGACGCCCTCTTCTATTCTTTCACACAACGTTGAAATCGCATCTGAAATGCTTGGGTGCAACAAAATATTGCACTCCCAGGCAGTCGAAAATTGGTTTGCACCGGGCCGCGCTTCATGGAATAAAGATTGTAGGCAAACACGAACCATTCGTTCCGGGCTTCGGTTTTGGAGATGAGCATGGATGGTCTAAGCACGATTATTGCCAATGTGGTTGAGAGCAGAACTTCAAAACTATTTCATATTCATACTTGCCGTATGAGTATTTAAAAAAGATACAAAAAAATGTGTTCGTCCTGGTCGGAGTCTACGTAGGTTTCTACAGTCTTCGAATTACCGCAATTGGAGTTCTCATTCGCTGAGACAATTTCGAAATTATTAGCACGATCTCAGTTCTAAACGCATCTGACAGCTCTTCCTGGCGCTGTCTGAATTGTGACAAAAAAAATCTGAGGAACACAGAACAACAGCAACAAACCAACTAACAAAGTTAGACACCGACCCAAACGAGACGTCTTCACCATGACTCCTGATGCAGGCGAGGGTTTAAAGCGCTCTATGAGCAACACATTCGCTTCACAGGCAACGCTGCCTCGTCTTCCCATTCCAACGCTTGAGGAGACACTCGAGAAGTTTCCAAAGTGCGTCGAAGCCATCCAAACCCCTGAACAGCGGGAAGCCACCAAGGAAGTCGTGAAAGACTTCCTAGAGAATGACGGGCCGAAACTCCAGGCATTGCTTGAAAAGTATGACGAAGAAGGTCGCCAATCGGGGGAGATTGGATCATACATCGAAGAATTTTGGAACGAATCGTATCTTGCACCTGATTCATCGGTGGTGTTGAATCTAAACCCTTTCTTTGTACTAGAAGAAGGCCCGGACCCAAAGATTGCCAAGGATCAAATTCGTCGCGCTGCTTCTCTAACCTTTGCAGCTGTGAAGTTAGCATCTTTACTTAAACACGAAACTCTTAAACCTGACATCTTTCGGGGTAAAACACTCGATATGGACCAATTCAGGTCTCTTTTTGGTAGTTGCCGATATCCAGAACTGCATTCTCGCGACACTGTCAATCTTTACCCAGAGAGTACCCATGTCGCTGTGATGTGTCGGAACCAAGTGTATTACTTTCAGGCACTCTGGGAAGAAGGTCTTGTTGCAGTTGATGAAAACGATATCATACATATATTACAAGCCATTCAGCAAAGTTCGGCTTCCGTTACTCAGGAAGACGCCGAGAAGACATCCTTGGGTGTTTTAACAAGTCTTCCACGTAAAGAATGGGCCCAGATCCGTTCGAATATGGTCGCTTCATCTGAAAACAATGCTGAATCTTTGCACATCATTGATTCTGCTCTTTTTGTGCTGGTTTTGGATGACTACACTCCCCAAGATGCGAATGAGACCGCCTCAAATATGCTCCATGGAACTTACAAGCTGAAGGAGAAGGGCAATTTAGAATTCTATCAAGCTGGAACATGCTGCAATCGCTGGTACGACAAACTTCAATTAATTTGTATGGCTGACGGAACTACGGGCGTCAACTTTGAGCACTCCGCCATTGATGGTCACACCGCTTTACGCTTTGTATCCGACATCTTTTCGGAAACAGTTGTTGCATTTGCACAATCTATTACAAAGCTTATTTACGGTGCAGGTCGTTTACCGAATGTAATCGATGCAGAGATCAAGCGTGCAAACGTAACGCTCGATGCATCTGGTAAGCCGCTACTTGATGTCTGTCCAAAGAAGCTCTTGTTTGATTTGCCGAAGAATGTAATTGATCGAATTCGTTTTGCGGAAGCCGCATTGGGTGATCAAATTGTTTCTTGCGAAAATGTGGTCTTAGAATTTAAGTCATACGGTAAAAAGCTGATTACCGCAAATAAGTTGAGGTAAGAAAGGGTTTAAACAGCAGAAGAAGAATCTTTTTTTCAGTGGCAATGATACTCATTCTTATATTCTTATCTTTTATTGACGTTTTAGCCCCGACTCGTTTGTCCAGATGTCAATGGTGCTAGCATATTACAACCTTTATGGGAAGGCTGTCTGCACATACGAACCAGTAATGACAAAGAGCTTTTACCATGGGAGGACTGAAGCTATGCGAACAATGACATCTGAGGCTGCTGAATTTTGTCGCGTGTGGAACAGTAACTATACAACTAAGGAAGATAAAATGGAAGCTCTTAAAAAGGCCACCGTTGAGCATTCTCGTCTAGTGAAGGAAGCTGCGAATGGGAAGGGAGCAGACCGTCATCTCTTTGCTCTCCAGTGTATTGCTGAAAAAAATGACATTCCTCTTCCTTCTTTCTTTCACTCGGAGGCCTGGAAGATGTTGAATTACACTGTCCTCTCGACGTCTAACTGCGGAAATCCATCCTTGCGTCTATTTGGCTTTGGTCCGGTTGTCCAAGATGGTTTTGGAATTGGATATATCATAAAGGACCACGGGTTGCAGTATTCGGTTTCTAGCAAGCATCGGCAGACTCAACGATATGTCGCCTCACTTGAGAAGACCTTGCTTGAGTTGCAAGATCTCATGGACCCAGAAGAAACCATATTAGTTAATAAGCATACACACCACAGTCTCGTTCCTGTAAAAAGTGTATCTGAATTTAAGGTATTGACTGAAGCAGTGAAAGAATATCCTAAGCCCACCGAGGTGGCTGGAAGTTATCTCAGCTTGTACGGCGAAGGTGATTCAGAAGGCCCTGAACAAATTTTGGTACAAGAAGATATCGATGCAGTACCTCATATCATCCCTCCAATGTCTCGAGATGGCAAAGACGGGGATGTGCTTGCAATTGTAAAGCCGCGGAAGATGAAGTTAAGTGGTAAAAGCAGTCGACTCATCAAGGTCGAAAGCTTTGGTTACGCCATGGAAAAATCCGATGGCCAGTAGTTACATTGAAAAACAGACAGGCAACCGAAGAGTGTAGTTTTAGAGGATTAAATGTTAATTCAAAATTTTCTCCGAAGTGTTCTAATTTCATTGGATGTATTTTTTAAAAGATGACTCGAAGTCCATACTTGCTCGCTGCACAAGAATCTAGAGAAACAACTGCATCAGAACGAAGTTGAGCTATAAGATATGGTAGCAATATATCTTGTGGGAAATATAAATGTGACCGTTTCGTTATTGCTCTACTTTTCCTTCCTTAGTCATGACAAACTTGGTTGTGCCCGTCTTGTAGTTCACGGGGAGCATATCTTTCCAGTAATCTTCGCCCATTAAAACTGCCTCACCATCACGCATCTGAAACATTACTGACCCACGAACTCGAATTGGTCTTTTCGAAAAACGTGATTCGAGTCTTGCACCTCGATCCGTGAAGCCCCTGTACTGCAGGATAGTACCATCTTCATTAGCTACCTGGAATGTGCACGTATCCAAGTGGGTTGGCCCGGGGTCAAGCCTCCATCTAAGGCCTCGAAGCGGCGGAGCAACCTCTACATCACCATTGGGTTTGAACACGACCGTGGAACTACCAATAGTCTCACCACCGATTTCATCCTGAACTTTCCAAGCACCTTCCAATTCCTCTGGGTACGAAGAAACGTCAGGTGTACCCTTTCTGAAGGATGACTCCCAAACCGCAAATCGCCCAAGTTCTTCCTGTGCGTTTCTCGGAGTAGGCATTTTGTCTGTGCTACCCATCAGTTTGACATATCCGCTCCCAAGCTCTACTAAAGTGGCCATGAGGCGATCATAAGCGTTCTGATAGCTTTGAATAAGAGGCAGAGGTGGTTCCAAAGTTGTGACTGCTCCAGATTTGTAACAATTTCTGAGCAATTGGATCAATGAATTCAAGTATTGCACACCAGGGCGTGTTTCTTCTTCAAGACGAGATTCATCTGTTATTGTGACAGTTCCGGGATACCATCGCTGGATAAAGGCGGGTTTGTCTGCAGCGAGAGTTTCGGACAGTACGAGGAGTTCTTGATCACCTCCAAATAATAAAGCACGCTCTACAATATTTGACAGAACATTTAGTTGCCTGGTAATGCTAGGCTCCTCAGCACTCAGTAAAACGCCACCAAGATCGTCTCGGGTAATGCTTATTTCTTCTGCTTCTTCCTTCGTTTCTTCTTCGGCTTCAGTAGATGAAGCTAGCGTCACGTCATCTTCCACCTTTTCCGCATCAGCCTTCTTCTTCCTCTTCCAAAAGTTTATTTTAAATTTCGATTCCTTTTCATTAGAAGTTTTTTCACCCTTCATTTCACTTTCAGCCTCGGCTGCAGTCTCCATATCAGCGTCTCCGCTTGTCTCCTTGGGAACAGATTCTGGAGCAGTAACCTTGGCAGCAGTGATATCTATTAATGGAGTTTGTGGTGTTCCTTTTTGGATTGAAATTTTATCCATCATGGATAGACAGATATCCTGATTGACTAGTTTTGAAGCAATCTTTTTCCTATTTCCAGGGATTTCTTCAAAGAGTGTCCCAACACTTCGGAGCACTGCAAGAACACGCCTGTAGGATTCGTCGTAAATTCCTGCATCCAAAACTTCCGATACACGAGGTGATTCCTCGCCACTTGTAGCCAAGCTTAGAATACATTCTAGGTAAGCCTCCGCTGGGACATACCCGGGACTGGCACCGTACTTTTCTCTAAATGCTTCTAGTTGATCAGCAACGTACTCTTCGTCAGTTCGGCTACGAGGTATCGGTGTAGCGGCTTTGCTTTCTTGTGAACCTCCGACGAGAATGTTGAGAATTGGTCTAGGCACGGGGCATTTCGCACCTGACGAATCGACATCCTCTTTTGGTGATTTGGAAACAGACTCTTGTTGTTGTTGCTGTTGTTGCTTTTCCGCCGCTAATATCTGTCGCAAACTCATATTGAGTGCCTCTGCTGATGGCCAGGATCGAGCCAAAAGAATACGGCGGACTGCCCTGTTTGATGCATTATTCAAATACCTGGTCAGAGAAACTAGGCGGGGCGTTTCTTCCATATCAGCTGATGCTGGTTTGGGAGATGCTGCTGCACTATACGCACGAGAGAGGGAAACATCTGCTGGAGCTATACAAAAATCAATCTCGTTCACTTTTCCACGGTTGGCTGCCATGGTTGCTGTACCAGGATCGGGTACACCTGCCATAGGAACTGGTTCTTCCACTTCCACCTCTGGCTCAATATCAGCCCCTGGAAGAGCCCTGGTGAATGACTGATAGCATGATGGTCGCATTGATGTAACAAATGGACTTTTATTATTTTGATTTACAAAGGCGCTCACATCAAAATGTCTCCCCGCAAGCAGCATCCATGCAAAACCAGATATCTTCATTTTTTAATATTTATATTTTCGAAATACAAACTAGTTTTGTTTTCTTTGTCAACGATGCACTCTGGTGTGAATCTTTGTCGTTCACACTTTTCCTGGTTGCATGCGATCTTGGATTGGAGTGCAATCTGAAATCCTGTTGTCACAGAAATAAAGCCAGAGCTAGATCAAAGATCACACGATGTTGCAAACGAGGTTTGGGCTCCAACTGGCGGGTTGCGGGTTGCAAACAACAACAAATCCCCGGAAACACTTTCAACTTGAGAAAAGGAATCTTACAAAAGGAATTTGATAAAGGAATCTCGTTTTTTTTAGTTTGAAGCTCATTCTGGCCTGGCTGGAAGTACTGTCTGTTCGTCTGTTTGTTTGTTTCCCAGCACAGATTTTTTGTCTGTTTGGGGTATTCCAGTCGTACAAAGTCGCCCGATGTTCTGACGTCATATCTGATCATGTGCAAACGATCCCAATGAAAGAGTCAGCTTCTTACGCGGTGAAAAGTCGCGCGGAAACCTGAACCATAACTGTACCAGCAACTCATTGTATTCTACTTAGGACCTACGGTAGAACCCATCTATGACCCAGAGATTTCAATAGATTTCAGCACAGTCCATCAGAAAATCGCGTTGTTAGAATTCTGATCGATCGTCGCATCATCACAACACGCCCAGTTGACTCATTGCCGACGGTCACATCTCTTCACATATCGCATCATACCCTGCTGTATCATCAAAGATCCACACTCCGCACAACGTCTTTTGAAGACTTGTTTGTCATACATATTCCGCATTAAAATACCAAGAATTAAGCTACACTAACTGCAAAATTATGACAATGGATACTCGGAAATATTTTACAACGAAGTTTCCAGTTTCTGCGAGATTACAGCATATTACTTTGGGGTTGTTGGCATCGTTGTTTTGCGCGTCAAATGCGTTCATTGCGAGTACAAGAAATCACAAGGTACAAGCATCACATGCTTTTCACCGAACTTGTCCAAATACCCGGTTATGGTCTACTTTGGCAGATTCGCCAGTAGCAACCACTGGAAGGGACGAAAAGGAGGAAAATGGTGTACTTCCTCAAGCTTACACCACGGTGGCAACCAGACACGAACAAAACTTGACGAGATTACAAAATGAATTTAGAGAAATGATGAATGATTTTGCACGATTTACAGAAGCTGATATTAAATGCATTCGTGATCCACGCTTGCGTCCTCTTTATGAAGGAATTGTGGCGGGAGGCAAGGAACCAGCCGTGTACACAGCATTTGAGGTTCTTTTTGAAGACTATATACCAATTCGGATTGCTGGTAGAATGATATTTGGGAGACTGAAAAGTGTGATTGAAAGTGCGGTAGATAAACGGGATACGGAACATGATGCGATTGCGTCCAGTACTGGGTTACCAAGACAAGATATTGCCACCAGTCGTGAAGCGTTTCTGACAATTGCGGACAATAAAGAGGATGGAGAAGCTTTCCTAACTGTAGAGGAGTTGATATCCACAGGAATTGCAACAACTGCAATCGAGCTCTTGGGTTATAATAATTTTGACGAATTTGTGGCGATTGTAGATCAGGACCAGACCGGGATTCTTACCTTCGAAAAGCTAATGATTGGTTTGCAGCGATGTTGTGACGATTCGTGTGCTCTAGAATGCAATGTAGGTACCGTTTTGTCTGAAATTGCAAAGCGGGTGGGACCCTTGGAGCGAACCTCTGATGAGAAATTAAATGATCGAAGCAAGAAATACAGTGATCGCTATGACCACATGGTAGAATCATTCATTGAATGGGAAGACATCGTTCCAGAGGGCGATGGAAGAGGCATAGATGTTTTAAGAGGATGTTTTATTGGAGCACAAAACCCCAAAATTGTGGAAGGTGAGTCTCTTTTACCTCTAGACTTACTATTTTTATGACATGTTTTGCCTGTCTTTTCTTTTGCTAACGTTACACTGCCAAACACCGTTGTCTAATTTCGACTCAAAGCCCTCAAGATTGTTTACACGGACTATACCGCCATGCGGGTAGCTGGTGATTTGATTTTCAAGCTTGTCACACAAATTGTAAAAGCAACTAAGAAAAGTACGCGAAAGTCGCCGTAAAATTAGAAACTGCATCTTATTTGAACTCCTGCTGTATACTCTTGATGTTATCCTAGCATTTTTGCTGCTTGAAATGAGTCCCAGGTATGTTTTTGATATTGATTTCAAGCGAGAAAAGCATAAACCCCAATGCTAACATTGTAGAAAAGTATGTTTACAGAAGAAACAATAACGATGAGGTCAACGTCTCAGCTACTATGAGTGCACGACCTATATTACAGAGCTTAGCTCTTGGTGACCTATTCGAGAGATTCCAGTAGCTCTTCTACTACCAACATTAGAGCACTCTACCAGTCCACCACGCATTTGCAAACTCCGATTTATAATAATATTGTCAAGCAGCTTGTCGTTTTTATTGAAGACGCGCATCGTGTGTTCGATTATTGGTTTGCTACTTTTCTTCAGACAAGAAATAACTTTCCAATTGCTTATAGTATCCTTTTTTTTAATCCACAGAAAGAATTTTGTGTTCTTCGAGCCACGATATGATATCATTGGCAAGACTTTGAGCAGATTTTGAATTGGCATCAAGTAAAATTTCAGGTTTCAGAGGTTCTTCGAAAGGATCATCAATGCCAGTAAAGTTCTTGATAATCCCGGCCCTGGCCTTTTTATATAGTCCTTTGGGGTCTCGTGCTTCACATGTTTCGATACTTGCATTTACATAAACTTCAACAAACTGTACGTTTGTTCCTGCTACACGTTGTCGAACTGCATCGCGGTCGGTACGGTAAGGAGAAACAAATGCTGCCAATACAATCATCCCAGAATCTGCCATCAATTTTGAAACCTCTCCAATACGTCGGATGTTCTCATTCCGATCTTCCGCTGAGAATCCCAAATCACTGCAAAGTCCATGACGAACATTGTCCCCATCTAGTAAATATGATCGCTTCCCTTTCGAGGTCAGCATATAATCAACTTCATTTGCCACAGTCGATTTGCCACTGCCACTCAATCCCGTTAACCAAACTATAGCACCCTTGTGCCCTGAAAGCTTCCACCGTTCGAATTGCGTCACAGAATGATTGTGCCAAGTAATATTGTTGGCAGCAGCAGTAGCGTTGTCCGACATGACGTAATAATCGATATGTTACGTCGAACCTGTCTTGGTTGTTTGCTTGGCCCGGTAGGGATGGGTTCAAGGTCCCCTACTCAGGGATCTTTATCCAAAAGCTCTTCGCATTAAAATAGCACGATGAGCGACGAGACTAGCTGCAGCCAAAAAAAAGAATCCATTTACAGAAAAAAATCCAGGGAAACGTGTGAAGTTAATCTCTCTCTCTACTAGAGAGAGGACTTATCCTGGGTTGGTTTGAGAGATATGAGCTATTTATTTGTCCTTTGTAAGACTATTTGAGGTACGATATGGTACTCAATTTATCCCATATAAGGACACTACCAAAAGTTTTTCAAGGAATTTACAGTAGCTACATACATTAATACCGTTAATTAATAGACTAGAGTTAAACATAAAGTGCGTACTTGGTAACTGTTGATTACTGATGGTACAAACTAGTCGGACCTACCTGGTAGTCTACTGAACTGAAAAGACTAAAAAAAGATCTTGGATACACAGCCAGCGTAGATCTTCCCATTTGAAAAAATTGGATGGATGTCAGGACTCAGGACCTCACCAACACTTTTGTCGCATTGCAATTTTCTGTATCATCATCTCGGAGTCAATAGGACCAGAACTCTCTTGAGAGAAGAGTTGGTGAAAGCCCGCTGCTCCGTGACACTGCGCTTACGGTACGATTAGGTTTAAAATATTTGAAGAAGCATCATACTTTAAATCAATAGAGTTGGACGGCAATGAAATTCCGTTCAGTACCATTGATTCTTTCATTGGCACTTTCATTTAATCTTCTTCTTGCAAGCGGTAGCAACGCATTCACGCCTCCCAAACCAAACATGAAAAATTCTTCGGATTGCAAACTTGATGATTCTGAATTGGGTATGGCTCCTATCTCGGAAGGCGAAGCGGCTGCTGGTAAACTGAAAGAATTAAAAAAAAGAGAAGCCGAACTATCTAACATGCTCGCAGCTGTCCGACGTGAAAAATTGTCTACATTAAGATCTCGGCCATTAACAATTGGGGTGGTTGGTTTTGGAAGATTCGGACAATTCATTGCACGAAGTTTTCAGAAATATGGACGGGTTGTGGTTACCTCTCGGTCTGACTACACTGAAATTGCCAGAGGTATGGGTGTGAAATATGTTCCTCTGGCAGATCCTGCGGAGTTTTTTGCTGAAGGACTGGACGTTGTCGTTTTGGCCGTATCGATTGTTAGTTTCGAACCCACCATCAAAAACTTACTTCCCTACATTGAAGCGGATGTAAAAAAGAGAGCAGAAAATGGTATTGCACAGGGCCCCCTTTTCGTTGATGTTTTAAGTGTTAAAGAGCATGCTCGACAAATCCTGTTGGATTCGCTTCCACCAGAGTGTGATATACTGTGCACGCATCCCATGTTTGGTCCTGATTCTGGAAAAGATACTTGGAAAGGATTGAACTTTGTTTACGAAAAGACTCGGATAGACCAAGTTATCTTGGACGGATCTGACTTGGATGCAACCATTCATGGTCAAGAACGATTCACAGATGAAGACGGAAATCAGCACTCTGTCCATGAAGATAGCGAGTCTCATGTTGAAGGTATGGACCGGATGGAACGCTTCCTATCGATATGGGAGGAAGAGGGCTGTCGCATGGTTCCAATGAGCTGCAAAGACCACGATGCGTACGCAGCCAATTCCCAGTTTATAACGCATCTTATGGGACGTATTTTAGGAGCACAGGGACTCTCTCCAACACCCATTGACACAAAAGGTTTTGAAAATGTATTGAATCTCGTGGGAACTACAACTGCCGATAGTTTTGACTTGTTTTATGGTCTTTACAAATATAACAACAATGCTGTCGAAACAATTGCAAAGCTGCAAGCAGCTATGGATGATGTCGTTTCAAATCTAAAGCAAATGGAAAAACAAGATTCCTAGTAGACCATCACACTTGGGATAATTGACAATGTAATGGATACATGTTAAAATTACATAACTCAATAGTTAACACGACGCAACACAGTTCTGTATGAAACGTTTGTTTCTTTAGACTACATTGTAGATTCTCATGAGACTGAGAGAAAGTTTCTTTGAAGCTGCGCTTTGCACTATCTTACAAAAATGTAGCTTTATTAATCTTAAGTATGCTGGAGTTTTGTCCTGTATCACTACAATAGACAGTGACACGCAATTAACTTAGAAAGAATCATTCATATCCCTATAAAATTTGATTTGGACATATGCTTATACTCGTATTCGCGAGGGCACAAACAATCTTCAACTACTGATCAAACTTTTCACAAACCACGCAGAGTCACCTGATCATTTGCACATCCTATTCTTTTGTTTAGAGACAACAATGCTCAATAGACTACTGTTTCTACTTCACATGAGTTAGTCTCTGGTCTGCAACCATCGGGAAATCGCATATTGCTTGTCTGTGTATGAACCCTCCATATCAGGAAGTGCTTGAGGATTCATTGAATTTTGCATGCAATTCTCTAATCCTGGTGGTGAGTTTCCGGAAACATTAAAGGTTCGTATATAACTACAACTCCATGGGTTCCGACTATTGCGGACCGTGTTATTAATGACAGTGATCTGCTCACAAGCGTCTTCTGCAGAACAGTGCCAGTTTGCACCGACTGCTCCTCCTAAAGCCCTATTATTCACGAAAGAAATGTCTCTAACAGCAGTGGGAGTATAGTCGGATGGAGGACCAGCTTTACTCTGGTAGTCGAGTTCCAAAAGGATAAAGGAAGAGGTGTTATAGATTGTATTGTTGTGGAACTGAATATTTGATATAGTATTCCCACGACTCATTGTAGTTTTGAGATGGAGAGCAGGTCCCCAACCACAACATTCATCGTCGCAATGACCAAAACCACAAAGTCCAATTATGTTATCATAGATAAACACATCATGTATACCACCACTTGACTCACTACCAACAGCAATACCCATTCCAATGCGAAAGATATTCTTTCTTACTGTTACATTCCGAGTTTCGTACTTTCCAGATATAAAATCTCTGTTACCCTGGCAGTTTAAAGGAGTATCGCGGTCTCCACAATGACCTGATTTGATAGCAATATGGTCATCACCACAACTTACATCATTATATTCAATCATTACATTTTTAGAAGAGTCGGGGTCAATTCCATCCGAGTTTGGTGCGTACATGCGAGATCTGATCGACATGTGGTGAATGTGTACGTTCGTGCAGTATACTGGATGTACACACCAAAAGGGAGAGTCTCGAAGTGTTACTCCAGTAATCTCGACATTCGTACAATTGACGAATTGTATAAGATTTGGCCGGCCACTTATAACTACAGACCGATTGCGTTGATTTGCCCACCACCAATCACCCTGACCGTCAATTGTACCTGATCCTGTAATTCGAACATCTGTAGCATCCCGGGCGTACAAAAAGGCTTGGTATTGGAAGATTGCACCATCTTCCGAATATCCATAGGACGGAAGAGGAGATATTTGAGGCCAGCCGCCATCCCGGATAAAAGATTCACCATTGCAAGTATTATTTCCACTTATGGCTCGTAATGTGCCTTCGACATGCAGAGTTACATAGCTCGTAATATTTAACGGGCCACTTAAGAAAGCCTTCCCTGAAGGAAATACTATTGTCACGCGTCCTACGGAAGAAGCCACTATTTGAGTACTCGCGGATTCCAGTGCTTTTGAGATATGCCTTGTATCATCATGTTTCCCATCTCCAACGGCACCAAAGTCCAAGACATTAAGTGCAATCTCAGAGCCAGTACATGTAGCCACTAAGATCAATATGAAGAGAATATACAGTAACATGATTTGAAAACAATGTTAACTGTATTCAATAGATTATAGTCAAATTATTGCAGTATAGCAATATCGATTAGATCTTGTCGAACAAAACAGATACCGAAGTAAACAAGTGACGAACTTGGAATAACGAGTCTTGCTGAATCTCGAAGACTATATCAAAGTTTAGTATAGTTGACGGATTTCGTCCTCACAACAAGGACGACGTAGTCTCCAAATACTGTATAGTGAAACTATTGGATGCTAATACTACCGGTACCTTGGTGCTGCAGCGAATTCAGTTTTAGGACCTCAGGAATAGAAGTAGTAAGTAGACTAAGCAAGATGGTTGATGGATGATGGTATCTTCATCTGCGACACTTTGAAATCAGAAGCAACAAAAAAATATTGTTCCGTTATGTTTGTAACAAATTAGGGATAATTTTCAACGAAGACAAAATTCTGATTTTGGGTGATTCTGGTGACAACCTGGTGCGAGTTTGGCGCGCCGGCAGGCTAATTTCCAAAATACATAGGAGTGCCGTCAAGGAAGGGTTGCTGAGACTCCTAGGTTCGTCTAGGTACTACCGTTACATGGACGGATCGGGGCTGGGGGGAGAGTTACCAGGTACGTCATTTGAGTGCATTGGCCTTACCTGCTGGTACTTCCAAAAGGTGGGAAACTCGGATCTAACTGGTCCGGTAGCGTAGCTAGTAGGGTCCTACACGATGTGAGTGAGGACTGAGTCGAGTGAGAACAATACCCAGTGATACTTACCTGGTAGGACCTCTAT
>WKLE02001471.1:4163-18283 GCA_014885115.2 Asterionellopsis glacialis | reverse complement strand
TTACGAGCTCGTAGGACTACCTTTACTCATACGTGACTACGTCACAGAAATATCTTTCTCTTTGTTATTATACCTGTAGCGGTATTCGGGGGTCCCTTCAAGGGCTAAATACATGGTAAATAAAAGAAAAAAGAAAACAACGGAAGATCGAGAACGAGACAAACTCTTTAGTTGACACAACTAATCACTCATACCGCCTGCCCCTTGCAGCACTGGTGACGGGATGCTTGACTAACAAAGATCTCAGATCAGCGAGCAATTTTCAAAACGGTATCAATTGAACATTTGAAAGCACGAATGGAAATGGAATCCCCTGCACGACGAACTCTTACGCCGTCGCTTCATGATATCGATGAAAACATTGTAGGTGTATCAAATAGTTCCAGTTCTCAAATAGAATTAAATTCAGACCATGCGAATCCAAGTGGGGACATTTTGTTCCGCAAGCGTAATTTTGGACCATGGAAAAAACGCCACATCGTTCTAGATAGCTGTGGCAATGGAAGTTTTTATTCCTACTGCACGTCAAGCAGCACATCGTCACATACCAAAGGCACATTGGATCTTCACTTACCCCATAAGCTTCCATGGGTTGTGCGAGATACCGAAAACTCGGATAGTCGGTTCATGATAGAGATAAATTTCGACAAGAATTATTCTGCGAGGTCTAACTACAATGATGACAAAAGAGAAGATTCTGCTATTACATCACGAGATCAGATAGATGAAACAGATAGTTCGGGTCGTTCTAGCAGCCGGCATAATCATTCGACAAGCTCGTCTGCTGTGGAAGACTCATCTTACGCTGGGGATGATGTAATGACAAAAAAAAGTATTACAATAGAGTCACTTCGAGATGCGAAGTCTTTAAAGTTTTATTTCAAGTGCCCCCAGAGTAGTCAAGGTAAATCCTTCTGGTTGAAACAATTCGAAGTTAATTCACGGATGCCAGTTTCAGCACCAATTTCGAATCCACCAATTATTTCCACTGTTGAATCATTTGAAAGTGACAGTAGTCCAACAAAATTAGTTTTTTCACCTCTTGCTTTAAAGAGGGAAGTAAGCGAAAGGAAGTTGTACGCGCATGATGAAGCCGAGATACTTGCACGAAGAAAAGGGGGTAGCTTAAATATGGATGATGAACGGTTTCAGGTGAAACCAGATTATGCCTACAAAAACACTAAAATGAATCGGGAAGAGCTTCGAAGAGAGATGGTGTTACCATCAAGTTGTTTTCATGACTTACGACTACCTTCTAAAAGCGGAGAAGAAATTGGTCTCCTAAGGGTCGAGGTCCTCCAATGCTTTGGCCTCCCAAAGCTAGACAAAGTCGGAGATACAGACGCTCATGTCTATCTAGTATGTGGCTCGTATGCCTTCAAAACAGACGTAATTCCATCCAATGCAAATCCTATGTGGCTGAGTAAGATGCGAAGAGCCTGTATATTCCCCATTTACCATGCCTATGCCAGCCTTTTCGCAGGAGTCTTCGATGACGACGGACCCAATCAGAAGGATGACTTTGCTGGGAGAATTGCTGTGGATCTTTCGAGGCTCCGTGCAAAGTCAACTTATGATGTTACCTTGCCGCTTAGGCTATCGACGCACATGTATGACAGGAGCCCACGAGGTTCTCTTCGTCTCCGTTTTCACCTCTCCTGGGCCAGCGAACGGGCTGCTCTACTGTCATACATACCAAAAAAAATGCCGAAAAATATGAAAGATATGTATTCAGCCCATGTAGCAACTCTCCAGTGTGGTGATGATAAGTCCATACGAAACGTAGCTTTAACAGTGCATGGTAATCATATCGCAGGAAAGTTTTCTTTCAAACAAATCAAATCAACAATTCGTGAAATAAATTTCACTCGCATCATTATCGTAAGAATGATTTTAAAAGGGCAGGTGAAAGATACAGTGTCTTGGAAAAATCCTGCCATATCTTTATTTGTTTTCCTTGCCTGGATGCATTGTGTTTATATAAATTCGGTCGTTCCTGTTCCCGGACATTTGTTGACGTTCCTTTTGATTCATTTGATGAAGAATTATGCCAGGTTTGGAATGGACGGGCCTTCCCAACTTGGGTATGTACCACCAACTTGGGAAGAAATGTTTGCTGCCTTGTTGAAGGGCTCATCCGAGGACAACTCGCCTTGCATCAGCCCACTTGATCTGAGAGTTGCCGATGCAAATTCTCAAATACAAGAAGTTCAAGACATGGTCCACACTAATAAAAACTCCACTGACGGCCCATCGTTTGAGCAGATTGCAATGGCTATGAGGCGCGGCGTTACAGTAAAAAAGAGAAAATACAAACTAAAGTGGTACAGTAATGTATTCATCGGGTCGGAACTCGTAGACTTCATGGTGAAATCTGGTTATGCCACTTCAAGGCAAGATGCTGTACAACTTGGGGAAAAAATCAACAAAGAATTAAATCTCTTTCACCATGTAACAAGAGAACATCTTTTGGAAGACGGACACTTATTTTACCGGTTTTCGACACTCCGTAGCCATGCATACATCGTCACAACCCATAAACCGCGCTTCAAAAGCCTTTTCAGTTTTCTTGGGTTCGAAATGGACGCAGAGGAAGACCATTTAGAATTTCCTTACGCCAACGGAATAGACTATCCAAAGTTTACAGTTAAAGAAAGTTTGGTTTTGCGGAATAAACAAGGAGACATAACTGCAGGAGAGTCCGATGATAACGAAGAAGAAGAGTTTTCAACAGCGGATGATCATAGCTTCTTGATGAAGGATAAATCATCTCGAACTAGCTTTCAAGAAATTGAACACGAAAAGCCAGCGCTAAAGCCTCCCCCCCCACAGGATATGTCAGTAAAGAAGAAAAAAGACAAGCCTGTTACAACTTCGTTAGCCGAGGCTAAGTTTAAAATTCATGCTCGTATGGGGCATGTATTCAACGACACTGTATACGAGAAGAAGAAAAGCCCTATGTATAAGCCACCCGAAAAAAAATCTAAAGGAGGTAGTGGACCCAAATACGATGTTGACAAACTGCTCAATATCGACATGTATTCACATCCAAATGGGGTGGTTGCAAAACTTGGTCTCTTTATCGAACCTATTATCGGAATCGCTCTCGCTTTCCTCAGCCTGTTCCGAGCTATTTTCAATGTTTTCACCTGGCGAGATCCGATATGTACATTCTGGGTATCAGTAATTGTCCCAGTGTTGATTGTTTTTCTTCATTGTTTCCCCTGGCGTGGCTTCATGCTTTTGGTAGGCCTCGTGGCATTTGGACCTCAGGTAAGTGCCGTTTGATGATTTCTATCTGTATGCTTTCATGCTTTGAGTCTAAAAGAATCTTTTGTGTTTTTACTATTGGACGATAGAACTGGCTGATTCGTATCTTGAAAGAACGGCACGGAGACAATAAAGTAGATCGGAATAAACAAGAAAGTGACAAGAAAAGCCCTACACTAGAAGAATTGTCAAACGATCAGCCTGTGTTCAGAAGCACGTTCACAACTGAACACAAACATAATGAAGCTGATCGTGTCACTAAAATCAGGGTACCCTACTCTCCGATCAAGTACCAACGTTTCTATGATTGGCCTCCCGAACCTCAGTTTGGACGAGTGATTTCTGATTTAGAAGGATCTCAAAGAAGTTTGAAACCGGTAGCTCGCTCACTATTAAGACGTTTGAGTGGATCTTCCCTTAAAAGTTCAACCCCGCCTAGACAACCAGAAAACTCTGGGCGGTCGAAGAATTCCAATGTGCGCCGCCGCCGTGTGTCTTCAGCTAGTTGATAGAAGATTTGCCCACTAGAAGAAATGGATACATAGATGATAAAGTATCATATGCGAGGCTGTCATTTGAACAAAGGTATCTCGAATGGAAAAAAAAGGTTAGAAAATGAGAGTATTCAAGAGAGCAGTGTAAAGTTGTATAATATAGTCCCATTGATTTGAATTTTATTTTATGTTCCCGCAAGTAGGGTCTATCTGGTCCTTGGGACTAGGACTAGTCCTCTAGGATTCATGTTGTGAATCGGAGATTCCCTCACGCCACCTTGTCCTAGCGTACGTGCATGAGTTGGAGGCTAGGAGACAGAGTTGAATTGAAAGGTGAGAGTGTCACCATCTGGTGACAACTGACGTTTTTTGTAGTTGGATTCTTGTCAGGCTGAGCCCATTTGGAGACGCAAAAGCCAGTATATTGTCTGATAATATGCCAATCAGCAAGAGCATTGTCAGGAAAGGATGTATCGACGGTTGTTAACATATGGTCAATCATAGCTTTTGCAACTGGATTTTGTTTCTCTACTTTGGATTCCCAGCGTTTTTGTTCCAACTTGACACGTGTAATTTTGTGGAATTCTTTGCCACACTCATCAATGTGTGGATCGTGGAGGAGTGGTGTGCCGTGGGTGCGAATCGGGGCCGCTGCCAACATATATCGTTCGGCTGCACCATATTTAATTGTTATGGAGTCTAGATTGTTGCCTTGTAACAGGTCAACTAGGAAGCATGCAATTATATTATTGACTGCTTCTATTTCTGTGATAGGAACACCATTTGTGGATGCTGTTAAGTCAGGTAGAAGGTGTTTGATTTTGCACCAGTCTACATAGAACTGGTTTCGTTTATCAGCTGTTGGAGCATTATCATTGGATTCTGAAGTGAACTGATTTTTCCCATGCACAATGTGGATTGTATCTTGGAGAGCAGCTTGGCACTGGGCTGGAATAAGTAACATGGTGCCAGCCTGGGGTTGTCCTGATATAAATTAAGTAAACATTCATGTGAGTTTTCATATTGATAAATGCGAGAAATTGTATCAGAATCATTTTTTTCTCCTTGGATGTATTGTGCATTGGTTCCTAGATTTTGATTATGCATTGTTAAGTGAGATAGGATAATATAAAGTAGTTTGGCTGTATTAGAGCCTATAGAAGCGGTATTGGTCAATGATTCTGTAGCTTTGTTGTCTACTTTTTGAAGAAGTACAGGGTGTGGTGGTGGTTGTTGTATGTGGCGTAAAGCTAAGCAGGAACCAGTGTATCCAATGATTAAGATGGCATACTCTAAATTGTTGATATCAATGATATGGTCTGTTTTATCTTTTTTGGATTTTATTGTTTATTGATGTATATGTTCTGGCCATTTGTAATAAAATTTGAAGTTGAGGTCGTAGCTGAAACCCCCTCTTCCATAAATGCATGCATCACCAACTTTTTTGAACGTGGGGTCAAGATCAATGAGGAATCCAATTGGTGTTTCCCATTTTGGGCTATTAGTTGATAATATATCAATTAAAGCATTAATAGTACAATGGGATATAGTGTCATAATAATAGGCTGTTTGTGATTTCCAATGTAATTTTGTTATAGTTGGATCTGAGCCAGTGAGGAAATGATATTTTTGTAGTTTGTTGTTTATACATGATACATCCTCATCATTTATTAAGTATTCAAAGTGTTTTGCAGTATTTTTTGTTTCAGTCATTTTCCATTGATCTCGTACAATGATTGATATATATAAATTTTGCCGCCATCATTAAGGATGCCATGAAGGCATGCTTGTTCTAGGATGGTGCCTGATTTTCTGCCTGGGTGATAGGGGCAGAGTTGTTTTAGTAATTTTTTCTATTTTTCATCTGGTAATGTATTGATCATTTGCCTGGTGTCAATTGTACAACGGCATTGAGTTCATTTGTAATGGACAACAAGGTCTTCATATTTTTTGCAAGATATTTCATCATGTCAAATTTGTGTGTTGGGTTCACCTAAAAATAAATAAAGGCTTTCAATACTGGCTTTTAGGACATGTGGTACTCTTTCACGGATATCTGCCATCATACTATTGTCCACATGGGTATGGGATTCCATAGGGACAGGTTGGCCATTATGACCTAAAACGCCTGTATTTAAGGAGTCTTGAATTGATTGTATAAAAATAGTGTCTGGTGATGGTGGATCTGAGTATCAAACTGTGTTAACTAAGTCATTGTGGTCTTGTAGGATATTTTGATTATGGAATATGGATTTCATTAGTAGTTGGCGGGCACATCATAAAGGGTTCCTAGTTGGAGGGACTGAAAAGGCTTCCAAATGTTTGTCCACAAGGAATGCCAACAAAACCATTTCCTGCAAATGCCATTGTGGAAATAATATCAGGTGCATGTTTTGGTTGATGAAAGCAACCTGCAACATTGTCCTCCATTTAGAGTATGTCTTGATCAGGATAAGTGATTCAAAGGTTGTAAATACAGGTTAGATGTGCTCTCCATTCAGTTGCAAAAGTGATTTTGGGTTGGGTATGTTTTGTTACCAGATTGTTGATTGCTATAGATTCCAGATGCATGCTAAAGGTCATTTTTTTCCTGGTTGTAATACCAGTCCTTGCGGGGTGTAGTGGTGTGCATTAGGTATAAAATATTTTATCATTTGGGTAAAAATATTGTGTAATTATGTTTGTCTTCTTTGTTTAGTATTTTTGCTGTTTGATCAGGATATTTGTTGAATGATGGGTGGTTGCCATAATTTAGGTGTGATATGTAGTTTAATTTTGTCTCATAATGATTAAGGTGGAAGGGAGTGCCGTATGCTAATATGCATTTTATGGAAGAGTAATCTTTGGTAGAGATTAAATATTGTATAGTTTTTACAATCGATTGTATACTTCTATGTTGGCCCAGCATATAATTGTTGCCAAGGTATTGCATGACGTTACCCATGTTTAACTAATAATAATTGCATTTTTGTTGTTGGTGTAAATTTTTGTTTATTGTAGTTGAAATTGTATTGGCAGAGAGAATAGAAATTAACAGAAGTAGAATGGAGCCATGCTTTATATGATAGTATAGTGTTTGGGATGGAATGGAATAATACTTGTAGTTCTTGTTGTGTGCAGAATGATGATTTGAAGATCTGTAAAAGGATGTGATGGAAATTAGGTTTGACTATGTAGCTGTGGTGCCTGGAGAGTCTGCTGAATTTTGATTTTGATGACATAAGTTTTGTTGCTGATGGATATGTATGCTCACCTAGTGCTTGTTTTAATGTATTTGATGTGTTAGTAGCAAATGTAATTTTAGGTTGTGTAGCTGATGTTTTGTGTGGTTGGAGTGTAGTTGTAGTAATTAATGGTAGTTGAAGAAGGTGAAGGGATTGTGATGTATTTTGTGATGTAATTGAATTTGTTGAAGGTTTTATTTGTGGTAAGGAAGTAGTTTTTGGTATAGAGATGTTAGGTATGATGATATATATGGGTATATTGGCAATTGAGTCTTGTCTAGGTGGATGTTTAAACATTGCATTCTTGGTATTGGTTGTTTTGGTAGTACTATTGGTACTTTGTAGTGGTAGTAGTGGCCTTGCCTGAGTAGTACATATGTTATTTGGGGAACGTGTTAGAGATAATGTTTTTTTAATTGTAAAAGTTATATTAGAATTCAATTGAAAAATCAATGAGAGTCCATGATATACTAATCTGCGTTCTGGTATTTCAGGTATCATTGGTGATGGTTGAAATAGTAGAACTGGATGTGTTATTTTTGGTTGTTGTTGTAGTTAACTATTTGTGTTTTTGAGTGTCATTGGATTTGTTGCTGTTGGACTGGTTATTTTGTTGAGAACTAGCATTTGATGATTTTGTTGCATCTGATGTTTGAGTTTCTGATGGTGACATTGTATAGACAGATGACAATGAGATGCCTGGGGTATTATTGATTTAGTTGCTGATAGATGATTTCATGTTAGGGTCCATGTTGCTATAAGGCATGTGAAGCATGTTGCATTGGGATCCACAAGTGCAAGATTTTCCTTCTAATGCAAAATATAAACAATGTTTTTTGTTTTGTTCTTGACAGAATGGAAGAGATATGCGGGTACTGCTATTGTTGATGATATAACCATGAGTTTTTTTGTCTGATGGTGTGTTATTGCTTTGCATGGAAGAAGTATCATGAGGGTTAGTAGTGCAGGAGGTTTTCTGATGCTTGTGAGGTAGTTTGGTTTCCTGGGTGTACATGCCAAGTCGGGTGGCCACATCAACTGTTGATGATTTTGTAGCAAAGATGCCTGGAGAAGATTGGGCAATGCAAATGCGGAGGTTGCAAAATTACTTCAGTATAGGCTAAAGATGGTTTTTCAATGGTATCATTGGGAAGATCATTATTGTTTTGAATAAAGCAGAAATAAGTTGGATTATAAGGGGCATCAATGTGTGCAGAAAGTATGTTTTGGAGACTGGTTGTAAGGAGCATGGCTGGTATGTGGGGGTAATTTTTATGGTTAGAGGAGAACCATGTATTGAAGCCCCAAGAACTGATGATATCAGGAAGGCTGCAAATATGTTTTGTAATGAGGGGAACACAATTTGGATCTGAATGGTTGAAGTAGAAGTGAAGAATAACATCAAGATTTGCAATTGTAGAAAGGATGTCATTGATGATTGACAATCTTCTGGTTGAGATATTCATTTTTGTAGTGCATTGATGGCGGTTAGGATTGTCTGTATTTAGGAGTTTGTCTTGGTTGGCTTCTAGATTGTTCATGAGATTGATGGTTTTCTGTTTTGGGAGGAAGTTGAAAATGCTCAATTTTTATTGTAAAGTTTTTTCTGCATGGATTATGTCTTTGTTGATCCAGGTGAAGTTTTTAGGGCTGATATTTTGGCATGAGCAAGGTCTTGGATAGAGGTAAGTTTTTTGAGGTAATCACATCCAGATTTTTGTTGTTTGCAGATAGAATCAATATTCATCTCATGCAAGGGTGCTTGACATTATCAAGGAGTCTGTGAATTCCATGTTGAGTTATGGTAAATAAATTAGTTTCTCATCAAATTCATTAGTAACTGTGTAGCTGCCAAATAGGTAAAGCCACTGTTTGATTTGTAGAGTTGTCACTGCTGATTCTTGGTTGGTTTTGGAGACTATTTTTACTTCTGAAGGTGGTTGCATTGATGGGTCAACAGATATGGCTGGTGTGGTATTATTTTGAGGAATAGGAGTCACTTTATTTGGTATGTGTTGCTGGTATTTTTCTGTTTTTTTAGTGTTGAATTGTGAAATTGTAATTTGGGCTTTGTGCATAACACGTTCCTGGCAAGATATATATTCTTGTTGAAATGGGAGTTGAGCATTGATTTAAGTTGCTTTAAGAGTGTTATACATGAGGGGTATATCAAATTGCCTAATAGGGAGGTGAACTGATGGAATATTTTCAACAAAAACTTTGGGGAGAGGGAAATTTTTGGTATTGTTCCAAATTGTATCCCAGGCCTGGACAGCTTCTTGGGCAGCTGGATGATAGTCGGCAAAACTCTTGAGGACTGGTTCAGTAGAAATGCTGCCTTCAATAATAGGATGATGGGTAGCAAGGGGAATAGTTTGTGGATAAAGAGTTAAACAATTATTACCTTGAAGGAAGTTTTTTATATCAGGAGTATTGTTAAAGGCATCCAAGAATGGTAATGTACTATCATCAAGGGTATTGGGTCCTGTTGGCCATTTTGATGAGGTTGCATCATTTTGTAGGGTAGTATGATACATGAAGTTACCAAGAGCATCATCAAGGTTAATAGTAGTGGGTGAAGGGGGAAAGAGTTTGTCAGTAACACTGCCAGTGATGGTGGTTGGCTGTCCATTTTTGTCAAAATCTGCAAGATCTAGGTTGAGAATGATTACTTGACCTTCACAAAAGAATGCAATGCCAATAATAGGTTGGCTTGAGAGTAAGTTGAGACATGCTGATTTGCTGCAAGCTGGATTGCTCCAGAGCTCAATAGGACTAAGTCCATTGGGGAAGGTAGGGTTTTTTACAAATTTGCTGAAAGTTCCAGCAGCTTTGACTTGGCAGTTGTAGGGTAAGGTCTTGAAGGACATAATTGTTCTTTTGAAAGGTAGTTGGTGTTGTATATTGCAAGCAAAGCACTTGATAGAGTAGTGTTGACAGTGGCAATCAATGATTTTTTATGGTGCAGACATAAATATTGTGAGAAGTTGTAGAAAGTGTGTTGTGGAGATTTTCTTTAAATGCCGCCAGTGTGTTAGTTTTGTGTGTAGAGTTCTACAGAAATCAATGTAGGACTGGTAGGAATTTGGTAGTAGGTAATTGGGCACCATTGCTTGTATGGAAGCATGTATGTTTTGTGTAGGAATTAGTATAAAGAGGTGTGACGGCTTTAGTTTTTTTAAAATAAGAATGGTCAAAGCATACCTGTATCTGAGTCCCAGTTGTATCTGGGATAATTTGGTATAGAATGTAATAGAATTGAATTGATTGGTCAATTGTTAGTTGTAGTATAAACTTTGATGAACATTGTATAGTATAAAGAAATGTCATGACTGTAATATTATTCAGTCATATACAACAAATGGTGGGAAGTTGAGTGTTTTGAGTGTGTTCCATGAGTAATATGGGATTGTGGTAGTAATGGAATAGTAATTGTTAGGGCTGCTACCCTGTTATTTGGGAATTTGGTAGCAATGCATGTTTCTGCCAGTGGTGAGTGATTGTGATGGCCGTTGACCTATGATTGCGCAGTTTGCACAAAGGAAGAGATTTTTTATCCCGATATGGGGACTGTTTAGTAGGTTAGTAGTCAATGCAACAGAATTGTAGTATTATTGGGGTTATACATATTGGGGGGAACAGATTTGCCTGCTTTATAACTCCTCATTTGCGTTGTGCTGCATAAAATTCACTCATTGTTGCACACCATGGACAATGGCATCACAACACACAGTAGCAATGCAGCAAAGCACTTTGATGCACCCTTGTTGCTACTACACATTTATCAATAGTATAAAGTGATGATGGTAGGTTGTTGTGTTTTGAGCATGTCTTGCAGATTAATTTGGGCTGTTGTTGTGCTGCATTTGATGAACCTTATTTTTATAGTGATTTTGTGTATTGGTGAATGCTGTCCCAATGTCTTTTCATCACATTTTTTGTTTCTCCAACTATTTTTCTTTTTTATTGTCTAAATTTAATTTTTACATGCCAGAGAATCTGCTACTAACCTTTCAGAAACTGTCCATGGGGATGCCCTTAAAAATGAAAAAATCTCATCCGCTGTTACAAAAAGGGACTGAAATTTCAAGTTTTTACTTTGGTGCAGTTTTACTCTTGTGTGACAGCAGAATTTCCAACCCACCTCAAGAATCAAAAGTTCAGAATAAGGAAATTGGAGATAGTGAAAATTCTGGTGATTTTGAGTTTGTTATTGACATGCAAACCTTGAACTTACATGGAGTTAGAAAAAAATCTAGTTTGAACCCTACTACTGTACATAGTATACTACAAATAAAAAATCAACAATCATCCTTTCAAAAGCATCCTTTCAAACAAATTAATCTAAGCAGAATATATGACATAGAAGGATCTGTTGGTGTATTTGATAATTGTACATTAGTGGAAGCCAGAACAGAACTACAAGAATAGAATCTAATTTGAAAGTAAAACAAAACGAACGCACGATATATGTTACCATAACCATAACTCGACAACCAACAGGCCAACAAGAACAAAGTAAATTCTAATATTTATATATTATTCTGCAAGATGGTTGTGATTGTTTAAACTTCATATGCTTTATTTCATTGGTTTGGAGCTGGTTGTTGATTTACAATAAATTTCATAATGTTATTTTTTCGACTTGGTCATTTTTATGCACCTCGTGCTTTATGCATGTACTTTCAAGGTGCCATGTATATATATAATCCTGATAAATGATTGGGTAATTCGATGCTTGATTGACGTCATCAACACGTGCACAAAACGAGCACTAAAAGGTGCTCGTTTTTCTTATTGAAAGAGAATACCAACAGTTCACAAAAATCAAAATTACTGTACCAGGTACGTGACTAGAGCAGGAGGAAGCAGTTTCCGTGTGACATTATATTGTATGGATATAATGATATATTTATTAATGGCATGTTTTCTAAAGTTTTCTTTCTAAGTAAAGAGAAAGAGCCAGAATGACTTTTTGCTTCGCGAATGAAGAACATGGATGCCTCGGGCTCTTTCTACAATAAATACCCACCACGAAGGCAATTATTCCTGGATCTACTAGACCTAAATACTTGTCGTGAGAACTTAAAAAAAAAACACAAAAAAGTTTATGTTTGGTGTGGTGTCTCTACAGGCAAACAAAAGCGTTCTTCTAATTCCACAAATTAAGACATCAAATCCAAGAGCAATATTGCAGCGCTAATCGTCCAGTTTTCTTCCAGAGGCATATCATTTCTTTGTTTATTCTCAAGTACCTTGAGACTCTTATCAAACCAGAAGCTTCGCTATGCATCAGCCAGCAAATCGAACGAGTCCTAGTCGAATCCCGCTAAATGAAATCGATGCTTTGAACCCCTTCAAGATCAATGTTGCCGCAGTAGCCAATGATAGTGAAGCGTTTCGAAAGTTCCAGGACGACCTGCGATCTTCGAAATCAGCGGTGTGCGTGAACACTATTGAAATCATGAGACCATACCTCGAGGCAAGAGCTAAAGAGGTGTTGGCGAGAGAGGGGAAAATAGTACAAGAAAGATCTTTAATTAAGGAGACTGAACAAAAAGAAAAAGGTTACGCGAAGAAGGACAGCTTTGGTATGTTTCCAATTGCAGCAATATCGACAAAAGTATCTGCTGCAATAAACCGGTTGAAGGAAGATGCAGATGCAAGCATGTCTAACTTAAAGTTTGACGAGTCTCTTCCTGATATTTTCAAGTACAATCATAGCGAAGATAATGAATCGTACATTAAAAATATCGCAAAATCTCTTGCGGTGAAATCATCGCATCTATCTACGCATCAACCAAGTCGCGTTTCGCCTTCAAAACCAGCGAGCACGTCGGCAAAATGTGCCTAATGCACAACAACACTCTCCGCAACAGAAATCATTTATGCACTTCGTGTTAATAAATTGCATATTAAATAGAATATAAATATTATAATTTAAACAGAACATAGAATTGTAGCATCGTGGGTGATATGATGTGGTGATGGAAACTGTATTAGCTGCATGTGCTGGAGCACTCTTATCGAAGCTTCTTTGTGACTACATTTCAAAATTTGGAGTCAACTTCAGCCAGACACAATTTCTGAGATTTGATGGTTTGCCCTCGTACTGCAAAGTAAATAGTACGTGTCGCCAGGTGTTCTCGTTCAGATTTCCTTTTTATATTGAAAAAGCGATACACTTGTGACTTCCGTTGAAGCTTTTCCAAAGGTACCGTACCTGGTACATTATTGCTTGGTAGAATACTGTAATTAGCACCGAACAACGTTGAGAAGCATACCAGGTAAAAAAAATAAACGTTGATGTCAATACCAGAAATCCTCTAGTTTTAGTACCGTATCCTCTCTAGGACATAGTTCGGACAGCCGAGGTCATAGTTAGTACATGGTAGAGTACATACCTGGAGTCCGAGCAACCTTTTCTTGACGATTTTTGGAAATTAGACGGCTTGCTCGTTATGACGTCATAGATCCATTTTCAGTACCCTACCTCTCAAACTTCGAGCCTTTTTAAAATCACAATCCCGTTTTTTGTTTTCAGGGGAGATTCGATTCTCGTTCCATCCTAACACTACCCCAACCCAAAACCAAATCTCCCCTGAAAACAAACGTCTCCAATGTTGATTTACGTCCTGGGCCCTGATCTACCAAAAACAGACATTCAGTTACGAAACACCCAAAAAAGTTTATAAACTGAAAATTTTTAATTTTTACTATCAAATTAGTGTACTTTTTCCACGTCATAGGTGTCAGAAATTTGATGTTTTGTTCTTTTCCGCACAGCCACACCTTTTTTTTCATTTTTTCGGAACTGACTAATCTCGAGGATCTTTTGGAAGTCTGCCGTTGCTGGCATTGGTGACGCATCTTGTTGCAAACGATCACTCTTTTGTAGTGGTTTCCGAGTTGTCGCCCTGTTTAGAGTCTTCCTCTCCTATGGTAGTTTAGTCATTGTCCTTTTCATCAGTCTGTTTTTGTTCCTTCCTCTGTTTTTCCATCTTGGCTTCTAACAAGGTCCTCAAGTCCTTTCTTGCACCAATTGTCTTCCAAGCCAATTGGGCTCATATTCAAAACAAGAAACAAATGTTAATTAATAAAAACAACCAACGTGAGAACCGTAACCGGCAAC
>WKLE02001465.1:0-40919 GCA_014885115.2 Asterionellopsis glacialis | reverse complement strand
CAATGTTAGGCCAGAATATATTAGTTTATGTATCTATCTAACAGATCTGATAGCTTATGTATCTATGTAAAAGGTTTGAGACTAGCTTCTGACCAAATTATGGGATGAAAGGGATCATTCCCAGGGTGTTGGGGTCTAAAACGAGAAAAATTAAAAAAATAAAATTTCTAGATGATAGCACGGAAAATCTGTCCCCGGGGGGTTGAATTTTCATGTTTACGAAAAGGAGTGAATATAAGCCGATCGACCACCTTGAAGAAGGGCACATCCAGCTCGTGAAAATTCAGTCATGAGTATAGCATACATGACAACTTGCGACTATCGAAAATTAGAACATGAGCTGTCGAAAATAAAAAGCCATCGACGAAGACGAATTTGTAAACACTTTTTTGAACGACAATGTTGCCGAAATCAAACATTTGGTTGGTACACACTTTTTTGGGTTGGTGCACAAAAAAAAAGTGCGCAATAATTTCCAGACACATGGTAGGTCTTAGGACTACACACCTGTGAACTGCTGATGTGGGAGAAAAGCTCATAGTTATTTATATGAAGGCGGAAGGAAAAGGTGCAGCTAGATTATTATATTAATCTGGGAAAGTATTTGAGTAGCCAAGACATTCGTTGTGTAGGTACTGAAATTAATAATGGATAATTTTTAATCGTATTTTCAAAGCAGTATACACAAACAAAGGATATATTAAACCCAAACATATATTCATATATGTTAAAATTCTGATGAGCAAGTAACAATCGACCTGCATTAGGTCTTTCAACTGCAACCAATAGATGATTTGTTTACTTCTTACGTGCCATGAAAAAGTAGGAAGGAGTGAAGATCTCTTGTTTTCCGCCGTCGACAAGGTCAATAGCAGTTGCATTCAAAAGAGCACTTACCCGGACAGTTCCTTTTGGTGCAATTCTCAAGAATTCAAGAGTACTAACAACACAGTGGGTACAGATCCTACCCAAACGGGTCATTCGGAACCCAGAAAGGGTGAATGATCCGTTAAGAGTATCATACCAGGGAATTTCATATTTGGAGTGGACATTTTGGTTGGCATCATAGGCATCAAGGACTTCAAAACCAGAATCCTCAAGAGCCTTTTTGATATCAGCAGCAGTGGCCAATGTGGGTAGACCGTTACCAACTTCAATACCTTCCTTAATACGGAGATGATCCTTGTTGTTCTTATCGAAACCCCGTTCCGGAAGGACAATCCAGTCATATCCAACAAAAATTCCTCCCTTCTTCAAACTCCTATTCACGCCAGTGAAGGTCTCCACTCGGTCAGGACTGTGGCAAGTAGCCTCAATAGCATAGGCAACATCAAATTCTCCCTCTTCAAACATTTCTGGGATCTTTTGGAAATCTCCTTGACGAAGACGACACTTCTTGTCGATGCCTTTTTGTTCACAGTATTGGTTACCGACACGAACCTGGTATTCATTGATGGTGACTCCAGTAATATCAGCACCGGTGAACTGTTGAATGTTACGCATGGGTCCACCAACACCACATCCCACGTCCAAGGCCTTGGTTTCTGAAGTCATTCCTGCACGAAGTGCCAAGTAGTACTCAGCACGTTTGATCGACTCCATGAAAGTTTCACCCTTGCGGCGAGGAGCAAAGTGGAAAGACTATATTTGTTGGTAGTGGTGTGTCATGTTGATGGTCGGTGTGGTATGGTTGCGTGTGCAAGCAAGAAGCGATGGGAAAAGGGAAACAGATGCGAAAACAAAAATGTGAGTCCGTTTCTGTGAATTTTTGGAAAAAGTTCTCCAGTAGACTCCAGTAGACTCCAGTACTGCGTGCTGGCAAGATTTCCCAAACAATGACGAGTCGTACATACCTGACCCCAACCCCATTCATAAAAGTCAGTTACAAGATCATAAAAGCTGTTCACCATGGTTTGGTATTCCTTTTCTCGAGTTTTGATGCTCTCCTCACTGTGAATAGCACCAACTTCCTTACGGGCACCACTGAAGAGATTCTCATATCCAGCAATAGAGTCCTTCACTTGATCACGCTTTAACACGCTATCTCTGTTACTGAGAATGTTGGTACTTCCAGTGAAGAAGTCACCAAAGGAGTTACCAGCAGCATCACGCTTGAATGATCTAGTTAACAATACGCCGTTGACAACGATGAGAGCACCAAGTGTCACGGCCCCGGCAGGGGTGGTGATAGCCTCAGTGGCTGCGGCGAGAACTTCGTCAAAACCCATTGTGATTGATGTACACCACAAATGTGTTTTGTTGTGGTGGTTTGGTAGAATTTTTGTTGGTCAAGACTTGGCGCCCCGTTCAGAACAGCTCAGGCACATGCCTGCGTTATTGCACATATATGAAAACTTATTGTACCTGTACAGGTACTAGTTACATGCTAGCTACCTGGTACAGAGAACATCTTTCTATTGAAGTACAGTAGTACCAGGTAGGCTTCGTCGGAGGGAAATGTATTTACTTTATCCTACATACTTTACGGACAAGTATAATTTGAACATACAGGATGCTGAGTACAATCTCATACCAGCACCCCAATTTTCATAGCTCGTACCCTGGTAGTTATTCTTCATCTATTTTTTGGTACCAGATATTACGTTGACCTCACGTCTTTGGTTTTGGCGCTCCTTCCTTTTTTTCGCTCATAACGGTTATATTACGGTTCCAGGCATATGTTCATACCACGTATATATTTACCAGATAGCTGATAAATCGTATAATAGACATGTACAGTGCCGTTTAATATATTATATTCATCCTTAAGTATGAAGAGCTACAAGCCGCTCTGTGAATATGCGAAAAGTCTGTACCAGGTACCAGGTACTTTTAGTTATACCCTATTCTTCTTATTTGTCATGGGGTTTTGACGTCATCTAGTATCTCGTACCACTCATTGACTGTGGTATCTAGAGTTAGTAGTGAATACCCCAGGTAGCTGTACCTGGTACCTGGTACAGGAGATTCAGTACGAGTTGGTAACTTCAGACAGACAGGAAAATGAATGATGTTGCAAAACTAATCTCGAGACTCGAGATCTCCATGAGAACAAGGTCGTCACAGATCAGATCTGGCAATCATCACATCTCTTTTTCTCTTAAAAAAAGAGGGTACGTATTAATATCAGAACATCGAACCTCTCGTCAGGGCAATAATCAGTAGTCGTAGAGAGTATCAATCGACCCTTGCCATTACCATTTGCTCCGAACAGACGGGAGATACGCTGTGTAGATTCCGAAGTATATAAGTCGTCCATCAAACATATTTGATACATAAATTGTAATCACCCTTGTTGAGAAACCTAACAAAAACATCTCTCTATGTTTGAAAGATTCTGGCCTTTCATTGGTTTCGTTTTCATTCTGGTTATTCAAAGTACCCATAGTATGTCAATGAAAAGTACTACCACTACAACATCCCAACAAACGTCAATAAATCTACCACCGCTCCAAACACCCATTCGTTGGGGAATTATTGGTGTAGGTGATGTTTGTGAAGTTAAATCAGGACCTGCCTTTTACAAGTGTACAGATTCTTCTTTGGATGTTGTTATGCGGAGAACAGCAGAAAAGGCAAAAGATTTTGCAGAACGACATAACGTTCCTCGTTATTACAGTTCCATCAATGATGTACTTGCAGATGAGAATATTGATGCCATATGTGTAGCAACTCCACCTGGAGGTGATCGTCTTGAAATTGCACAAGCGATTGCAAAGGCTGGGAAACCTTGTTACATGGAAAAACCTTTAGGACGAGATGGCAACGAAGCAAAACAAATCGCAGAACTCTTTCAGAATACAAACCTACCTTTGTATACTGCCTATTATCGCCGTTCGATGCCAAAATTTGTAGAATGTCATCGTGTCATGCATGATGGGACACTCGGGCAGCTTACATCAGTCACATGTACTTTACATCTACCACGACTAGATGAAGACAAAACTTTATGGCGGTACGATAGATCCATGTCTGGTGGCGGAATACTGCTTGATATGGGATGTCACATGTTGGATTTAGTAGATTATTTTTTGGGTCCCATCCAGAATGCTGCAGGCGTTGCTGCCCGTACAGTATCCAAGCAGGGCTGGGTCCATGACAAAGAGGAAGGTGTAGAAGACAATGTTAGAGGGACTTGGATCCATCGTTTGACTCATGAAAATGAGAAGGAAGAAGGTGGAGAATACACACTTCTTGGAAGTGGTTCTTTTGAGTTTTGTGGTGGCGGACCTGCCGTGGATCAGATACAAATTACTGGTACGAAAGGTGTTTTACGTTTTTCTTGCTTTGATGCTGCATCTCCTGAATTGATAATAATGAATAGTGACGGTAAAGAAGAAAGGCAAATTTTAGAGACAGAGTGGCCTGCACATGTCCACCAACCAATGGTACAAAATATCGTTGATGGATTAAAGAATGGTACATTTGATGATGTTGGATCTCGTCTTTGCTCAGGAGAGGATGGAGTACGAACATCAATTGTGCTTGATAAGCTCTTGAATAATCGAAAAAGTTGGAAGGATGACTACTTAAAGTAAGCATGTTTTCCGCCTCGCTTCATGAAAAGTGAGGTGTTCATGAAAACTTTAGCATATAGACACTGGCAAAAAGGAAAAGCGTATAATTCGAAATTACTATGGAGATCCAGTGGTTTTGTAGGTTTTCCTGTTCCCCTGAATTAGAAATCATTTGGTATTGTACTACATTTTCAAACATCTATTTTATGAGTTGTTTGCTTCTTCGCAACACACACTGTCTAGTTTTTTTTTGCGATCCATTGTATTTGTAGCTCACATGCATGGATCAATCACATTTAGTACTGCAGCAGGTTTTTTGTCGATACCCTTACATACATGCCTAATATTAAATTCCCCGTCAATACATCATCCACTCTCTATCTATCTTTCCAAATCACGGTTGGGGGACCAATCGTTTACCATCCTTTTTATCGAAATCAAGATTAATGATTCTTGCCACACCTACAACCTGCTCTGGTAAATGAGCTTCTTCTACTCCTTCCAATACAAATGCCATATCAACTGCTAATTTTTTAGCAAATCCCAATGCCAATTTGACAATACTATCAGCCACGGGGTTACTGCCAATATCACAAATAAGTTCCAAAAAACGGTCGGTACGGATATAGTTTTGTTTCAGTTTCTTTCCCAAAATAGCTGGTTTGGACCCTACAGCATTTTTCACAACAAAGTTCCCATCCACAATAGAGGGAATCAATTTGAAGGTACTTGTTCTAAAGTCATCTGAATCACCAAAGAAAAATTTATTGGCAACACGTCCAAAGGGTGTATCAGTAGATTTAATGATACTAATGTCATCACAACCAAAGTACATTACCAAATGATAATTTCGAGGTGCACCAGGGACCACCAAGTTGATAGCAAAAATGAAATCAGGTAATTCTTGCACACCAGTTTCTTCTTCACGTTTCAATGCTTTTTGGATACGTTCGTCCGGGTGGCTACAAAGACCTGTAAAGATCGGTTTATCAACTTGAACCAAATCGGTAGTGATCAATTTGAATGTCGAAGGTTGTGACTTTTGTTTCTTTTTATCTTTGAGATATTTAGCTCCACGAACTTTAAACGCTGTCCCATCTGCATCTTTCCATCCTTCGTCACGAAGTGCAGGTGGTTCTGACAAGTACAATTTAGGTGTATTCTCTTCCTTTCTCAACTTTTTAGTTTTGGTCTCGTCTGTATCACTTTTTTTGGTTGCAGAAGGTGGAGCAATAGGTGGTTTACCCGAGTTGGTACTGCTAGCAGTATTGATGCTGCGATCACTGGTGCTGCTACCTTGGTGAAGTTCTTGTTCAATCGAAACTTCCTCACCAGATAGTGCTGAACCAATGGATGCTGTTGAACTACTATTGGTATAAGAAATCGTTGATTGTGTTTCTTGATGTTTAATGTCTTCAATACTAGCATTATCACTGGTATTATTGTTGACCTCCGCAGCAGTATTGCTATTACTGACTTTATGATCCAACATGGGCATAGGTATTACCACCAGAGGTCGTCCTGAAGCATAGTGATGCACTGTTTCATTAGGTTGAGATACAATGACAGGTGATGAATTTCGTGTGCGACACACTGCACTAGGTGAAATCCTTCCTGCAGACCCTTGTCGCATGAGTGAGCTTCGAGGTCCACCGGTTTGTGTATCAATATCAGAGGGGACCCTCGACCTTCCACGAGGTGTCAAAGGAGCAGACGTATCTACTCGACGAGGGAATTTAGGAATCGATGGCTTTGCAGATGTTGCTGAAGACATGATCAAGATGAGAAATGCGAATGCTGTCCTTTCGTTTCTTTTCTATGGTTCCCTTCTTTCTGGTTTGTTGAGAGACTTTGAATTCAATCGAACACAAACGTTCTAGAGAACTGTTCTCTTTCGATCAGTCGGTCTCTTGTAAAAAAGTACAGTAGAACGCGACTATTTCAAGGTTTGTCCTTGATACGACCTTAATCTGAATTAATTAGAAATGGATTGAATCCCGTGTGAATGCTTCTTGTCTGTACAAGCAATGTTGAAGTGGGAAACAAATAATAATAATGTGATAGTTTTGTCTCTCGACCGTGCCATCCGGAACGTGTGTACGGGTATCGTTTTGCGTGTGATTTTTTTTTCCGTACATGTCACGCGCTGCACGAAATGGTACGACAGCTGTTTACACGGTCACGCTCATACCTTGTAGTCTCTGTCTTGCAAGCACTTGCGCCAAAAGGGAACAAAAATCTGAATGAAAAAATTAATCGCAGAAATGGGCTGACAAATGAACGGTAAACAAGACCAACCTATGTAAATACTGATGATAATCGGATTATTTCCGATTACTAAAACTAGAACTATAAATACTAAATGCGCACAGATTTATTTGAGTCTTATGATCTTTTTATAAAAATATACGTACATGTAGTATTTTATTATCTGTATATATACTGCAATATTTCGGATAAGAGCCAACGGATATATTACATAGTAAACATGAAGCACTCATTATTCCAGCCAGTGCGCAAGATTCAAAAATGAAAAACTTTGGTTTGTGTCTATTGTACGTAAACAAAAATCTATTACATTTTCCATGAGTGTGTGTTGATAATTTCCAAATCTGGATCAAGGAGGGCGGGAAGTCTGTTTTTTTCGTAAAACCGACTTCGACGTCGATCAACTTCTGGACAAGAACACAACAATAATCCTATTATCCAATTGCTTGCATCAATGACACCATTCAATTCCCCGTCCAATTGTTATTATTTTAGTGGATTGTTACTTGGTTTCGTTGTTGTTTGATGGGCATCTGTGACCGAAAACGTAGGTGTTCGTCATGGCGACATTGAAAACCGAGTATTTTGACCCCATGGCGGTCTCCATGAGAATAGCAAGAAGGACACATCAACTATTATCAGACAGACGGTAGAGGAATAGAGTCTACAATAACTTCTAAAATGAATGGACTGGTATCTAAAAAAGTAATACGACATTTCACTCTCTCTAATTTGAGTAAACCTAGTCCTACAAACTGACTCAAGACATACATTTAAGCAGGTTTGTACCTCAACATGCTGTGCATACTCAGTGTTTTATGGGCCGGGGTTGTTTAAATTGTTCTGCAATTCGAAGTATTTGGATGGGGGCATCCTCTCATAAATTTATATAATATTATTCTAGATGAAACACCAGAATACGCGAACAAAACATAAGTGTGTCACGAAGCAACATAATTTTTTTTTTTGGTTTTTAAATTATTAGAATAGTATTCGAAATATGCATTAGATATTATATATTCCGTTTCTCATTCTTTCATTTCACCAAAATTAGTGGTGCATAATCTAGTTATTAAATTAACTGTTTTTCATTACCATTCAATGCTTGTAAACCCTAACAAGAACATGGTACATGCACACCAAACACAATGCAGCCTTCTATCTCTTGTGAGATTAGCTAGAAAACCTGAAAATGTGACAGCAGAAAGCTTTGGATGACTCATAAATACCTTGTAGGCATAAGGGAGAGCATAAAATGTTCTGTCGTAGTGAATGCATTAGAAACAAATTAAAAAAGAGAAAGTTAGAATAGGAGGAAATAAAAAAGTCTGTCAACATGAACTCTCCCAAGCACACAAATAGCTGATCAAAAAACGGTCCAGTAAAGCCCAGTCCAGTACAATCAATTGATCAAAAGTTGTCATTCAAGCCAGTCTTGTGTTCGTTGCTTCTACAAAAACAGTGACAACCGGTCAGTCCAGTTCAATGAAAACTTACGCATAAATCTGCAAAATATATAGAGAAAAGGTAAGTCTTGGTGGTAAGACTTTCTTAAAACGGAGTGTATGAAGAAAGACAGATATACTAACTGTCCCGGCATTCAATAGGAACATTCCACGGATGAATTTCATATCATTTGATGTTGGGAAACCCAAAAACACCAAAAAATTGATATGAAACCCCAAAAAGTATTTAGCCCACAAATAAAATATTTTGATCATTTTTGTTCCAATGCTATAGAATCGTTCGTAGGATTGTGTGCGTCCCAATTTCGACGATCCGGCATTTTTAAATCGTGTGACGGGGAACCAGGTGCGGAGTAAAATGTAAGGCCAAAAAATAACAACATATTCAATGATTTGACCAGGGATGGACGATTTCAAGGCAGCACGGCATCCATCATGATAATATAATGACCCAAAGGTTGTCATCAATTGAAAGAAAATATTTTCATGAACAAATTTTCGCGACAAAACAGCCTTATCTGAATAGTAGCCTGCATCATCCAGTTCTGGTAGAACCTTGAAGGATAAGTAAGCAGAAACTGCTTGAATCAATCCTAGAGATAGTACAGAGTGTATGAGAATCCCATGGGGGGAGAAAATGTAAGTAAGCTAGATTAGAAAAGAAAACAGAAAAAAGAGTTGTGCAGTTGGACGTCTCCCTGTTCTCTTTTTCTCACTCACCATTCAAGGCAACAGTTAAAGGGAGGTAACTGTCTTTGGCTGCTTCATAGTTTGTAATGAATTCTACCCAAGCTAATGCATATTGCATCATAAATACAAGACCCATATAACGATGCACCTTGTGTCGTTTGGCACGCTTTCCTGTCCACATACCGGCACGTAGTGGTGCACCAATCAACACATAAAAGAGAGGACACACTAATGCAATTGAAATAGCCGCATATGCATAATCCCACATAGCCAAAATTTCACCAGAAGCAATTGCTTTCAATGTTTCCTGAAGTTCTATCCATTTCGTTGCAAGTGTTGTTGAGGATGTTCCGATTGAACTTTGTAAACTTTTCAATACATCCAATGGCTGTAGGGCAATTTCAGTAAAAAATAATAAGGAACAGACAAGTGTTCCTGCCAAGTACAAACTTGGTGGAATCCTAGAGCGATCTTTAAAAGAAGCACCGGTGCGTTTAATTGTGCTGGTGGTTGACGCCGATAAGGACGACGACGATAATGGTGATGATGATCCTTCAATTGCTTTTTCTAGTTCAGCGACAGATGATGACCGTGATACTGGAGGTGATAATGATGATCTTTCAGAAGCTGTTTCCTCAAGATGTTCCTCCTTGACAGGGTACATCATCTTGTTATTCATGGCTTCCGTAGCTCTGCGGTTGGACATTGTACTATAATGTAACCCAATGGGTCTGAGTATGTTCAATTAACAGAGAGCCAATTTTACATAAAAGTAAAAAATATGTGAAATGCTACGTGGTTTTTCGATTTGTTCCCCTTCGCACCCCGTTATTCCAAAACACACGTGTTGTGGAAAAGCCCAATGCGCCAATTTCAAAGCGAAAAATCTGCTTATCTACGCAACCCCCTTTTACACACCGAGCCAACAGTATTCATAAATTTCACAACGCAAATGACGCATGCATGCGTTAAAATAGGGCTATATGTGGAAGGAATTTATCATACATATTATGAAGATACGGATTTGAAAGAAATTTTTTGTTCATTCCATAATGAAGTAGTATTATCGAGTGCTACAGAATATATGATATGTACATAGGACATTTTAAAATTGAATCTTCTCGTGTCCACTTGAGAATTATCGTACCTGCTACTCTCTTTCGAGTGAAATGAAATCTAGCCTACGACGATGCTTTTGGCCGTAGAAACCTTAAATAATTCCCTGTATGTTACGTTATACGAAGCTGTACGAGAATCTCCCAAAACGTGCTCCTCGTCTCCATAGGCCAAATTTTATCGCGACTATTTCCATGTTAAAAACGGCAGCGACGATGACAAAATATCGAACGCTTTATCAGTAAATTTTATTTTAAACTATGACCTACACTTCTTCAATGCACCACTGTTAACGAGAATGGTCGAAAATTTACTTCTTTTCTAGTAAAAAATCATCATTTAGTTGTTGTTGTTGTCGTGTTTTTTGTAGCGGCGACAACGAAATCCCAACAGAACGCTTTTTCAACAGAAGTTGTCATAACATAATTTACACGGAAGATCGACTCCACAAAGCTTGACCTCATCTAGAGAGACAAAGAGGAGTGTGTTTCGGGCGCGCCATTCTCGTGGAGCTTCGTATTATAATAATATATACGAACGATGCTTTATTGAAGAGATTTCTACATCAAAATGTCATTTATTACTGGATCGAAGTCAATTGTTACATACGCTCATGATACCGATCTCTTGGTAGGCGGAATGTCCAGAGAACAAACCAAAAACTACGTACCTGGTACCTGTCCGTAGTCGGAATGCAGTTAGCTAAGTATATCATAAATAAATTGGGATTGGCCTAGCAACTTGTCATAAATGAACACAACATGCAGAAGAAAAAAAAGAAAATTACAAAAAAAATACAATAATCCGAACGCACAGACGAGAAGAGGTGGAAGAAACAAGAAAGTGACCAGAAAGGGGGCGCTAAACACGAGAACTAAAAAAAGATTCTATCTGATTGAAAAACAAAAACCTGATTAGATATAAATAGACGGACGGACGGACGGACACGGTACAGTACCGGGATAATGTAGGACCTAGAGAGTAGAGGTCCTACCGGATACTATGTTGAATGTTGACATTGTATGATGTCATTTCAAAGCAAGAAGAGGAGAAATCAAGATCTACAGAGCTGTACCGTAGGCGAATAGTCTATTGTACGTAGAATTGATCGGGATAATCTGCTACAGAATGATTTTTTGGATACACTTTCTAGAAGAACATCTGTTTCTCTTGGTATTCTTTGGGGTAGACTCACTGGATGTACAAAAGTTCGCATTTCTCATCAAATACCCTGTCGCACACACCGTAATCGAGAAACGAAAGATTCTTTGTTTGTTGCTTTGTTTGTTCACTCTTTTACCACTTGAATCTGTGACAAAGAGCCGTCCATCCTTATTTGTAAAAGCATTCTTTCGTAGTTGTACCATGAAGTCTATCGCAACTATCGTTGTCTCTTTGATGTTTGGAGGAAGTGCCCATGGATTCACCACTCCAACACCTACGATGTTTCTTCCCATGAAGAATTTCCATTCTACAAAATGTTCCTCTCATCATGCTACTCGTCGTCCTTCCTTTGTTACCATCACCATGATGGCAGTGTCCCCTGGCCAAACACCTGTAGTCATCGGTGTTGCTGCAGATTCTGGATGTGGTAAATCAACATTTATGCGTCGTTTGACATCTACATTTGGTGGTGATATTGTTGGACCACTTGGTGGTGGATTTGATAATGGTGGATGGGAGACGAATACGTTGGTGTCAGACCTCACAACCGTTATTTGTTTAGATGATTATCATTTAAATGATCGTGAAGGACGTAAAAAATCAAAACTGACAGCTTTGGATATACGTGAAAATAATTTTGATTTAATGTATGAACAAGTCAAGGCCTTGAAGAATGGAAAAAGTATATCCAAACCTATTTATAATCATGTGAATGGTACACTCGATACACCTGAAACAGTCGAACCAACGCCTATCATTATCTTTGAAGGATTACATCCTATGCATGATGAACGTGTGCGTGACTTATTAGATTTTTCGTTGTATTTAGATATATCCGATGAAGTGAAACTGAATTGGAAAATTCAACGTGATATGCAAGAACGCGGTCATTCGTTGGAATCCATTTTGGCTTCTATTGAGGCACGTAAACCTGACTTTGATGCCTACATTGCACCACAAAAAGAATTTGCGGATTGTATTATTGAAGTGTTACCTACCCTCCTTGATCCTGATGATACGAAAACCTTGAGAGTACGTTTAATTCAAAAGGAACGAGTAGAATACTTTACACCCTGTTATCTTTTTGATGAAGGATCCCAAATTGAATGGATGCCGTGTGGTACCAAATTATCGTGCTCGTATCCTGGGATTAAATTTATGTCTGGTCCAGAGACATATTATGACAACGACGTACAAGTATTTGAAATGGATGGTACATTTGATAACATTGCAGAAATGGTTTATGTTGAATCCTATCTTAGTAGTGCATCTACGAATTACTATGGTGAATTGTCACGAGCTATGATACAATTAAAAGATGCACCTGGAAGCGATAACGGTACAGGTCTTATGCAAACTTTGGCCGCTTTTGCTATCCGAGAATTGTATACAAAGAAGAATGCAGCGGAACAATTGAAAGAACTTGATGATGCTGTGAAGGAGGAGGTACTACAAAATAACAAATAAAAAGAAATAGTAGCTACATTATTATATTTTTGTATTGCTGGTTTTCGACATTCGCAGAGGCATTTTTTTGTGTACGGTACTAACGCGATGAAGCTGATGTTCTTCAGCAGCAAAGCGGAGAGCAAGTGTAGGACCTGCTTGCGTTTCGTTCACACTTATAGTTCACAGAACGGGTAAGCTGGAGCTACCTCCAATCGTGCACCATAGAATGTAAACGTCATTTGATCAGATTTCTCTCATTGGTCCAAGGAAACATTTTGATTTGCCGCCTTCGTTCTAGTTTGATTGATTGGTGGTTTTGAAAAACAAGTTTGTCAAGAGATAGGAGACACGACGGGAATCAAACAATTTTGAAATTATTGTGGAATGTAACAGACGTGTTTCGATACATGAAGTACGTACGCCAACAGACTACGTCTCTACAAACTAACTGCCTTGGTACTAGAGAGTCCTACAAGCTACATACAAAATGATTATATGAATTTTTGGAAAGATTCCTTCTATAACTAAATCTATCGAGCCGAGAGAGTTGTCAGATATCGGACACGCAGACAAAAAATGCTTTTGAACGCAATTTGTGGTGGACTGTCCACCTAAATTTTTCGATACTACTAGAAAATCTGTAAAGAAATAGGAACACGTCACATGGAGGCGGACGTGTGTGTCAATCGCGAGAAGCAAGGTGCGATGATGGGCAATGGTGGTGAAAAATCAGATTGGGCTGACATATTAGATTTTCTCTACAGAGACTCTGCTACAGAGATTGCGTAGAGAATCTCGTGCGAACGAGAATGCATTCGTAGTCTTATTTGTTCTCTACAACTAACAAACTGCTACAAAGCAGCTACACACACCAAAGTCTCACAATTTCATAGCAATAAAAACTAAACACCATGAAGTTCGTCGCTTTCGCCGCTGCTCTCGGAACCGCTTCCGCTTTCGCCCCTTCGGCATTCATGCCCGCCAACAAGCTTCGTGCCGGCGTCTCCTCCTCCTCTAACCTTAACATGGCTCTCGCTGAAGGCCAAGTCCCTATCGTCATCGGTGTTGCCGCTGACTCTGGATGTGGAAAGTCCACTTTCATGCGTCGTCTTACCTCCATCTTCGGTGGTGACGTCGTTGGTCCCCTCGGAGGAGGATTCGACAATGGTGGATGGGAGACTAACACCCTTGTTTCCGACCTTACCACTGTTATCTGCCTTGATGACTACCATCTTAACGACCGTGAAGGCCGTAAGGTTTCCAAGCTTACCGCCCTTGATGTTCGTGAGAACAACTTCGACCTCATGTACGAACAGGTCAAAGCCCTTAAGAACGGAGAAACCGTTAGTAAGCCTATCTACAACCACGTGAACGGTACCCTCGATACCCCCGAGACCATTGAACCCACACCCATCATCATCTTCGAAGGTCTTCACCCCATGCACGACGAACGTGTTAACGACCTTCTTGACTTCTCTCTTTACCTTGATATCTCCGACGAAGTCAAGCTTAACTGGAAGATCCAGCGTGATATGGAAGAACGTGGTCACTCCCTTGAATCTATTCTTGCCTCCATCGAAGCCCGTAAGCCCGATTTCGAAGCATACATTGCCCCCCAAAAGGCCAAGGCCGATCTTGTTGTTGAAGTTCTCCCCACTCTTCTTGATGAGGAAGACAAGAAGACCCTCCGTGTCCGTTGCATCCAAAAGGAAGGTGTTGAAAACTTCTCCCCTTGCTACCTTTTCGATGAGGGATCCACCATCTCTTGGACTCCTTCTGCTGACAAGTTGAGCTCCCCTGCCCCTGGAATGAAGCTTGCTTACGGACCTGAAGAATTCTTCGGACAACCCGTCCAAGTTCTTGAGATGGACGGAACCTTCGACAACATCCAAGAACTTGTCTACGTTGAATCTCAATTGTCAAACACTTCCACCAAGTTCTACGGAGAACTCACCCAAGCAATGCTTGCCCTTGCTGATGCCCCTGGATCCAACAACGGAACTGGTCTTATGCAAACACTTGCTGCCTTCGCCATCCGTGAGCTTTACGAAAAGAAGACTGCCGCTGCCAAGCGTGCCGAAGCTGCCGCCGCCGCCTCTGCTTAAGCAAACAACTGTGTTTACTAATTAAAAATTGCATAGATTTGAACCACTCTTATTTTAGATCATACTTCTTTTTATATTATTCCATGACCTCAGTCGGTCAAATGCCCTTGTATTTCCCAACTATAATTTCTGATAGTGAATGAAGGAAACTTCTGGAAATCTTTTTCACTGACAATTTAGTTTCATTGAGAAGCATTCAATAAGTCGTGTAAGGATTCCAGTTGATCCTTGTGCTAACTGTGCCTTGACAAGGTAAAGAGGTCAGATAACCCTCTCTCTTTTTTTCCTGTCTCTTTTAGGTCCTACCGTTACTAGTCCTAGCACCTAGAGAGAGAGGTCATAGAGAGGACTCTCTCTAGAGAGAGAGGTACGGGAAAGTATTCGGATTCGATGGATACGTAGTTCGAAGGCTACTGACGTATGCGTCACGACGCACAGACATTTTTACAAAATGGACAAAATATCATTAACTCGTAACGATCGAATCATTGAACCGCTCCGCCGTTAATTAGGAACCCCGAAAATAGTTCCTACAGAAAAATACAGAGGACCTGTGCATCCAAGTGACAGTTCTCGAAGCTACACAAAATTTCTACCAAGTCTGATGCACACCAATCCAATTCAATATTATTGTTTACAGTTTTTCAAAACCCCGAAAAAAGAATTGGATGACTTCAAGACAATATTTTGAAGAAGTTAGCGGGAAAAACTCAAGCTGATAAATTTGAAAACGCGCAACTGAATATTGATGTTTCAATTGAATGGTTCATTCTTACTATTTAATATTTATTGAATTGAATCGTAGTCGTAACTATGTAGGACCTACCGTGCTTACTTGACAAGATCAGTAGTGAGAGTAATGTATGCAATATTTTGTATCTTGATGCACTGCATTATCACTTCATCAGGTCTATTGGTGGAATATTGGAATTCTATTTTAAAAGACGCATAATTACAGTAGACTATAACTTGTTTATGCATTCTCAAATATCCAACTGTGTTCTCTACGGGCTGTTTCTTCATCTTCTGGAGAAAGTTCTTCAAGATTTAGTATTTCACGAATTTGATCTGCATTTCTGCCTCTCAATTCAAAGGAAACCTTTAAGGACATCAAATCTTATAGCGGTCTGATATTCATAAAATTGGCAGCCATCAATAAATCAAAGATCATAGCACGCTCTAAATTCACAAAAGTCTCTATACCATGCCTGTTTTACAATTTCTTCAAAGAACGATCCACCCAAGGGCATAAGGAGGGCTTCCATGGGTTCCTCAATATGGTGACTGAGGAATTCGGCAACCATGGTTAAACAAGCTGTCAATACACGCAGTAATTGGACCTCACGTTCATCGTCTTCTAAATTTACAGTTTGCTGCACTAACTGTGAAAGTTGAGCAGCATTGTAGGGGACTTCTATAATATCACCATCACTACTTAGAAGTCGAAGAGTGCTTGATTATGAGTAAGCACTGAAAAGTTCGCAACAATGAATGCGTACAGAATGCTATGTTGAATGAAACGTGCTGTTATCTATTAGGTGCCGTTTTCACGACTGGCCGACCCTAGATATCCACGAATGACAAGAATACGTTCGGCGGTAGGACTACAGTATGTCTGTAAAAACAGAAGACTTCGATCAGTTTCTTCGATCTGAGGATTCCATTTTCAAGCCAGACATGTTGTATCTTTCGTTCTGGGCGTCTTCAAGAAAAACCAAGAATTTCAGTCGTTCTACAGTATTTGCTTTAGTCGTGTCGTGCTTATCTACTCAGTCGAGTAAATCTTTGCTTGTGCGTGAGGCAGACAGATGAAGTCTGCCTTTCAACAGTCAATGTTCGCCGACACTTGTAGCGAAAGCAAACATGGAACTATGTGCGCTCCTCTTCTCTTGTTGTTCAACTTGCTTTTTTTTGTGACAGGAACCGCATGTTGGCAACATCATACATCAAAACATCATACAACATCCATTGCAACCATTTCACTTCTTAAATAGCCTAACAAGTACACATTTTCAATTAAGTTCCATAATCTAATATTGTGGGAAGTTGAATATGGCACCAGGAAAAAATGCAGGACATGGATTAAACAATAAAGTTTGGACCACTTTGTCTTTATTCGTTCTAGTCGCTCTGTCGATTTGTAGGTGTGAATCTGCTTCAGGTCATACTCAAATTTCACTTTCACGATCTACTTTGACATCAAAACTCGCATTTGTTTCTTCCAAAAGTCTAGTAGTGCGAGGAGGATCCTCAGACTACGACGACGAATATGATGATGAATATGAAAATGAGGATGACGACGATGAGTCGTCTTCCGACGTTACTGAGGGCATCGCCTCTTCGGAAGGAGTTTCTGTCTTTGGTATTTCAAAACGAGCTCTAATTCTTGTTGGCAAGATAACGAAAGCGTTGAATAGAGCTTTAGTTGCCGGTTTCAGTACAAGTGAGGAACAGGAAGAGGATGTGGGTATTATCCAGCGAATGTGGAACGCGGCTATGAACCCGAGCAAGTCATCACCGGAAGGCGGCGGTCTCGATCCGATTGCATCATCATCAAAGGTAAAGGTTCGCAAGTCCAAATCTGATCAATCATCGGCGGTGTCGCATGTTCCAGACAAAGAAACCGAGGAGCTTAGAAGATATCTTTCTAGTGCTTACGGTGTCACAGGAGAAACAGCTGACAAGGAAGAACAAAGCGCTATTCGGGGAGGAACATTTACAGATGCACTTCGCGAGGCCCGATCGCAAGCTAGACTTCTAGTTGTGTTCATTCCTTCTTCTAAACCAGGTCGTGGAAAGAAGGGAACATCAGACAAAATTGCTATTAAAAGTTTGCTAAGTAACGAAGTTTCGGCTGTCGCAGAAAAAAAGGCAAGGAAAAAAGTGAAGTCAGGATCTTTCGTGTTTTGGGCCGCCAAAGCTGGATCTGCCGAAGCTAGTGCTTCCACAAAAAGACTTAAAGTAAAGCCTGCTAAGGGACAAAAGCGACCAACACTGATTGTAGTATACCCTGCTCAAGTAAGTATTATGAAAATATGCGTGCACTAAAGAGTCGACCGAAGCAAATTCACCTATTCTGACGTAATAACTTTTGAATCGTGTTGATTATACAGGCCGTAGGATCGGGTGGATTACCAAAGATAGTTCCCCAGGTGCTATCTCAACATCATTGTAATCCACCTCCTAACAGCGAAAAAATGGCTGTGTGGCTTAATACTCTGCGGAAACGCCACGCAAAACAATATGCATCCATGCAGCTTGAAAAACAAGAAATGGAATATTTCAAAGAGCGACAGAAAGGTTATGCTAGTAGTGTTGAGAGCGATTTGCAGCGAGAGGAAGACGAGAAAAATGCTGAATTAGAACGGCTTGCAAAAGAGAAGGAAGAAAAGAAACGTCTAGAAGAAATGAAAAGTCGTCGAAAGGAACTGAAAGAATCCCTACCAGAAGAGCCAGATAAGGATATTGAGGGAGTAATGACAATTGCATTGCGATTCACGGATGGTAACTCTGGTAGAAGACGATTTGCCCCAGATACTCCAGTTTCTGTTCTGTTCAACTGGGTGGATGCAATGTTCGAAATGGAAAGGGAAACAGTTGTTTTGACTACAATGAATGGGAAGAAAACATTTAATTGGGATGATGACGACGAAACAATCTTGAGTGATACTGGTTTGGGGAAGATGACTGGATTACGTGTATCCCAAAAGGAGGCAGAAGAAGATGGAGAGGATGGAGAGATAGAAGGCGAAGAAGATGAATAAAAAATGCCAAACGTCTTCTATCGAACATTGAATAAAGGTTGTAGATACTCTTTAAAGCTAAATTGGCATTCATTTAAAGTACTTGAGCTCCCACCTTAGCTACCCCCTCAGCTTTCATGAACTCTTCTCTTAAGCTGTAAATGTACTGCATAATTTCAATTTCAATTGGAGTCATCGCAATAGTATTGAAAAAATCTACATGTAGCACAACTCTTTCTTCGTCAGAAGAAGCATTCATGGTTTCATGTTCAAATGTAGTATCATATAGCAAGCATTCACCTTCTTTCCAGTATCGGGTTTCGGGACCTACTCGAATGTGAGCCTTTTCGCCTTCTGGTACATGGATACCCATCTGACAAGTAAGCCACATATTGTTTCCGTCACTGTGTAATGGGATTCCTGTTTGAGGCTTTTGACGATTGAACCCAGCAATACGACCAGCTATTGGTACAGTTTCTAAAATCTTTGTTGTCACAGGACACAAGTGGTAGGGAAAGTCTGGTATCCGATGGCCATTGTAGAACAATACGACAGTCTTCCATCCAGCCTCATAGTTCATGCTCGTCACAGATTGGAATCTATCTTTTCCACTTGCTTCCATATCTTTCACTAAGGCATGGTATTCCTCTTTGATAGTTTCGTAATTTTCACTCATAAGTTGACATAGCTTAAGCTGATCTGGGTCATAAAATGGTTTCGTTTCGCCGAGCCCTGGCATGTATGCATGAATCTCTTCGTGGGGACGATGGGGATTGGACACAATGTCGTCCTCCAACGGTAAGTTAGGGTCCAAAGTATGGCGTACAAATCCAGCAATTCGTTGAAGTTGATCATCACTAACATTGGGAAATCGAGATGAAATCAGGGATGGCATGAGTTCCCAAAACGGATCTGCATCTGGAGATCCAGCCATGGGGGATGATGCCACCGCCTGGCCTATAACAGTGCGTGAAGCAGAAGCTGCAAGGTCCTCAAGCATTTTATCCTGTTCATTTTTGTTGAAGGTTGTTCCCTTTTTCTTCTTTTTGGCAGATGGATCCTTTTCTTTGTCATTTAGAGTGTCAACCAAACGAGTTCCCGGTTGTTTCTTTTTCTTTTTACCAGGTTTCGATGCTCCAAAGCCTCCGCCACTGCCTCCTCCTCCAAATCCCTTTGCAAATACTGCTGAATTACGGTGAGTCGCCCATCCTGGAGAGAATGATTCAACACTACTTATAAGAGTGATAAGAAGGAGAAAGCTCGACCGCATGATCATTTTCGTGTTGCAGAATTTCAACTTATGCTTGTTGAGTGACGATAGGCTGCGGATGTATTTTTTCTTCTTTCTGCTGGTGCAAGGCATGTTGATTTGAGATAGTTGATGTATTTACTTCGAGTGCAGATGATGGACAATACGTCAGTTCGGTGATGAAGCACAGACGTCGACTGTCTTTCTTATGTTTGCAACCTGGATGAGGGTTGGGGCTTTTGAACACGTACAGGTACACGAAGTACGAGTACACATACCCAGGTACAGCCAATTTAGATATACCAGGTACCGGTAGTCCTGTACCCCTGGTAGTCCTGCTAAACCTCTACGATACGTAACTGAAGGTATCACTACTGTGTACCAGGTACAGGTAACAATTTTGCGTCCTTACGCGTGTTTGGATCCGGGGGGGGTCGACAAAACGAAGAATCAGATTTCACCCTCTTTACACCGCACAAAATCGTGCAACGTGTAACTACGGTGATGTCCGCTTGGCAACACAAGCCACGAGTTGCACAATCCATCAAGAAGAGAACACGATCACAAAATAGACACACTTGATCTAAATTTTTCAAGATGATGAAATTGCTTTCCACTCTCTTGCTTCTCGTTGGTGTTTCTACTACGACGGCGGCATCCAGCCGTGGCCTTGCAAGTCCATCAGTCTTTGGTGTTGTCCCTCGTGGAGGCGCTTTGTTTGGTGGAAAAAAGGACAAGGTTGCGTAAGTAAAGCATGATTGACAACCGGTTCCGTGTTGCACCGCATAATAATTTCAGATTCAACCTGATGTGTTAACGAAAAAAACTAACGCCACTTTTTGTGAATAACCAACCTTTGAATTTGTAGAGAGGAGTCAACTGCTGCTGCTACCACTGAAGCACCTGCTGAAGCCAAAAAGTACCCTCCATTAAGCCAAGAGGAAGTCGAGGAATGGTTGGAACAGATTCCTGTTTTTGCCGTCACTGATGCCAATGGTGCTGGCGTTGTTCTCAAACCTGATAATGACACCAGTGTCTTCTACTTCTTCTTTTCTCCCCAAATGGCAAATGCTACATTGAACCAACTCACCAGCTCTGGAGCTGCTGATATGGACTTGAGAGTTTCTGCGTTTTCCCTTGGAAAGATCTGGTTCAAGATTTTGAACAGTGATGGTGATTCCAACGAAGTCATGGTACGTGAAATGAAAAAGATGTATAGACCAGGTTTTGAAAAACAACAAATATTATTATGTGGTTCTGTTTAATGCTAACGGTATTGTTCGTTGCGTTTCCTTTCTATCTCATTCAGCTCAAGTCCCCTGGTGAGGAAGGAGAGGGTGTTGCAACCAAGAATGTCGAATACCGCCTTGTCCCTGATACGCGTGACCTTCTTGGTGCTCGTATGTTGCTCACTATGAACCCTGAGGAAGGACAAAAACTTCAGGAAGAAGGAGGTATGACACCTGAAATTGCCCAGGCTGCCATCAAAAAGGCCATGACTGAATCTCCTAAATTCAACACTACATACAACGAAATTCCTGTCTTCATGATTGCTCAGATGCGCATGCAAAAGCAGAATGGTGAGAAGGGAGAAGATGGAGAGCCTGTGACTTTGCTTCCTATGTACTTCAGCTTGCAGAACATGGTCGGAACATGGCAACAATTCATGTCCCAGGCTCCCGCCGATGTTAAGGATGTTGAACCTGCTATCAACCTCATGTCTCTTCACGACCTTGTTGCTATGATGCAGAAAGAGTCCGAAATTGATTTCCGTAATGTTGTTCTTGTTCCATCCTTGCCAATGGGAGCTGATCCTGCCCAAGCTGAAGCACAGGCCGAAGCAGACCCAATGGCCCAGATGGGAGGTTCCACCCTTGGGGACTTGTAGATTCGTACAAGCCGAGACCTTAAACATGACGTAAATAACGTTACTTCACAAGGCTATATATAGACACCATTTTATAGATTGGTTTTTAAGACAAAAATAATCTACTCATTATATTTATTTCTCTAAAAAAAATTAAGATCTTCAAAGATACTGAACCCATTTACATTTCCTTGATAGCCGTACGGAGAGCATCGCACGTATCCTTTGCGTCTCCTAAAAGAATATCAGTGTTGTCCTTGAACAAAATAGGGTTCTGCATACCGGTGTACCCGGTGTTTCCAATGGATCTTTTCAAGACGTATACTTGTTCGCTCTTCCAAACACGAAGAACAGGCATTCCGTAAATACTGCAGCTTGGATCATCCTCAGCTGCACTGCTGACAGTATCACTGGCTCCGATAACCAACGTAACATCAGTGTCGTCAAAGTCTTCGTTGACCTCTTCCATTTCGAACACCATATCGTATGGTACACCTGCTTCGGCAAGGAGAACGTTCAACTGGCCGGGCATGCGTCCAGCTACAGGGTGGATTCTGTGATTTTTAAGAAGAACAATGTAGAAGATCATTTAGGAACGTGGAAATAATTACAGAAATGGTAAAAAGGCAACACATCACCACTTACCCAAACCTAACGTTCTTTCCTTTGTCTCTCAATTCTTTCGCGATATCAGCAACAGCAAATTGTGCTTGAGCGACAGCTAAGCCATACCCTGGAACAATCATAACGCTTTTTGCTTCCATAAGGCGCTCAACGACACTGTCAACATTTGTAGTTGTAATTTCGCCCTCGATCACTGCTGTGCTTTCGCCAGCAGCTGGTGCTTCCGTGCCTGCACCACCAAGAACAACAGAAACAACATCACGACCCATAGCCTCGCACATGATCCAAGTCAAAATTGCGCCAGAAAAGCCAATCAAAGCACCAACTTGAGCAAGAAGGGGGTTATTCAACAAGAAGCCTTCAGCGCAAAGAGCCCATCCTGAATAAGAGTTGAGAATAGTAATCACGACTGGCATATCAGCACCACCAATGCTAGCAGTCAAGTGGACGCCAAGAATAGATGACACAGCAGCAACAACACCAAGACTTCCAAGTTGCAAAGTTTCGGGGTCCATGCTAACCAGCCCATCGGCAAGGCCTGGGTTTAGAAAAGCCGCCATGCCGAGAACACAAATAGATAACATTCCGAGATTAAGCTGGTCTCTACCAGGCAAAGACAAAGGCTTGGAGTCAAGCAAGGCGGCAAGTTTACCGAATGCAACCATAGAACCAGTAGCTGTGATTCCTCCAATAAAGGTGGCAAGGTAAATGGCTGAAAGGGTACCCAAGTCCAAGTCTCCAGCTCCAGAAAGAAATTCACCGGCAGCGCCTGCCATGGCTGCCAAACCGACTAAGGAGTGAAAGGCAGCAACCGTCTGCGGCAACTCGGTAGGACCTACTCCAGATGCTACCACAGCACCAATGGCGGATCCGGCGCCACCAAGCAAAGCAACTTGCTCGAAAGCAGGGGCGGTCGCCCCAGCAACTGACATTTCGCCCGTTGTTGCAGCGAGACCAAATGCAACACCAGCCATTCCAAGAACATTTCCAGTGCGTGCGGATTCCTGGTTGGCCAATCCTGCAATAGCAGCAATGCAGCAAATAGCTGAGGCAATACCAACTGTTCCAGAAACAACGCCAAGATCTCCGATTCCTGAAAAACTCGCCGCAGCAACTCCACCAAGAAGAAGGGCTGTAGGTACAGAATAAAACTCAAAGAATTCATCTGGGTCATCAGGCCTCTTGAAGAGGTCAAGCATCTTTCCAGAAACAAGGAATCCTCCCGCAATGTTGATGAAAGACAATGCAGTTGCAACAGCTCCCATCCAGTGAGCAGGAGTATCAGGAATAATCCCAGCACTTTCGATAGAATTATGGCCCAATAAGACCATGCCCCCGAGAGCAGTCATTCCTGATATAGCATTCGTAACTGCCATGAGCGGCGAATGCAGAGCAGGTGCCACACCCCAGACAACTTGATATCCAGCAAGACCAGCAAGCGCAAAGGTGGACATCAATGACACAGCACTGGGTGAATCAGCTGTAAAGCCAAATGAAAGCAATGCAGCGGCTGCGAGACTTGCGATTCCTGTATTCTTAATAAAGTTTGCCTTTTGCTGTTCGTTCACCATAATCATGCGTTCCTCATCGGTAAGTTCCTCTTCTTCAGATTCTGCCTTTGGTGGAGGAGGCGGGAGCTGGTACGGAGTAATCTTATCAGGCCACCTGGCCTCTCCTGCGTACGAGATAAGCATATTTTGAACAGCATCATCTTCCAAATCAATCTGGAACTTGCCCTTCTCTTTTGTAGTCTGAGGCCCAATACTGAGAATGAATTTTGCGATATTGTTTCCAAACTATTTGGTGAAACATAATTATAATTGATGAGAGGAAAGTCAACCAACGAAATAGAATATTGAAACATTTCCCAAAAAACTTACCAGGTTACTTGCTGTTGATGCCAATCGCGACGGCAAATCGGTGAAACCAATGATCTTGACTCCATTACTAGTTGTAATGATTTCATCTGCAACAGTCTGCATGACATTTCCACCATTTGCAGCTGCAAGATCAACACAGACAGACCCGGGCTTCATGGCAGCAAGCATTTCTTCGTTGACTAGAATAGGAGCAGCTCTTCCTGGAATGAGTGCTGTGGTAACGATAATATCTACATCTGCTGCTTGTTCGAGCATCATTTTAGCTTGGGCGGCTTTGAAACCGTCTGACATTTCTTTGGCATATCCACCAGCACCGCTTCCGTCTTCTTGGTAATCAACTTCGAGGAAAGTTGCTCCCATGGATTCAACCTGTTCTTTGGTGACTGGACGTACATCGAAGGCACGGACGATTGCTCCCATGTTCTTAGCTGTTTGGATTGCAGCAAGACCTGCAACACCAACTCCAAGGACTAGAACCTTCGCAGGGGGTACCTTACCAGCTGCAGTCATCTGTCCTGCAAAGAAGCGAGGGAACTGCTCGGCAGCTTCAATAATAGCACGATAACCAGCGATGTTGGTTTGAGACGATAAAACATCGTAGGCTTGAGCACGGCTTAACATACGTGGGACATTGTCCAATGCAAAAACATTTGTTTTCTGAGAAGTCAACTGTTCGTAAACATCAGGGTTTAATGCCGGTGAAATCATGCTGATGAGAGTTTTGCCAGCAAGTTTGGGAATCTCGTCGTCATTAGGTGGACGAATCTTGGTAATGATATCAGCTTCCGCAAAGATTTGTTCACCCTTTAGTACAACAGCTCCTGCTTCGATAAAGGCGGCATCACTGAATTGAGCCTTTTCACCAGCTAGTTTAAAGGATATACATACAGAAACATAATTCAACATATTGGTCGTTTATAAAAAGGACAATGAGTGAGGAAATGACAGAAATTTGAACAATACAAATCAAAGTCGATAGTGGAGAGTACATACCTCCCTCTTGCACAACAACCTGAAAACCAGCCTTAACGAGGTTGGCGACGGTCTCAGGTGTTTGTGAAACTCTGTTTTCCCCCTTATAGGTTTCCTTCATGACACCAATGGTCAACTCTTCGTAAGGAATCGCATCGCCTAAGATTTTACTTTCGGAGACCTCGAAAGCTTGACCAACTTTGTCCTCCTCAGACGTCTTTTGTTCTTCGACAGAAGAAAAGACTTGGATGGAACGGGAGAAGGAAGTGTTTTGCTTGGACAGCTTGGTGGCCAATGGAGACCTCACAGATGTGAAAGCACTGCTTTCGGCAGCAAGTAATGCAACTAGCAATACCTGTTTGAGATACATTTTGTTCCGTTCTTCAGATGTTCTTATATTCTATCGCTCTATCGCTCTCTCTAGCTTTTGTCTCGTTCAATTCTCTTCAATGGTTGACTTGTGTTGATAGGAAGTCACTCGGAAGCCTACAACGTCACACAACACCCAATCAATTGTGTCAAATAAAAAGTACTTTGTGTAATGATTTAGATTTTAGATGAATGGAAGATCTTTTGTGTCTTTTTTGACTCGTTTCTTCTCTCGGGTAGTAGTCTGATGTTTCGTTCGTTCCTAAAGACACCAACAGAGACCAGAGGGTTCTTATCCGGCCTTCTCCGATGCGAAGTCAATCTGGAATGCGAGAAAGTTAATTAAGGAAAGAGAAGTTCAACTTCAATCTGTAAGATAGTTTGGCTGTAAATATTTTACTTGTTTGATTGGTGACCTACTTACTTCATGGTAGACAGACAACCCATCAAGGAACAAAACAACAAAGATATTTTCGAGTTTCGCTCCTGCAGAAAAGAATTCGAAATCAACTTCAGTGGTATGAACGACCACAAGATACCAGGTAGGACCTCTAGTCTCTAGAGAGGTACAAGATACAAGAACCAAGGTCTTTGAAATAACGTACACAGACTTCCCATCCTTTCCAACAGTGTGTAAATTAACAATGGTAATCTTTGCTTCCGCTGCAGTCCGATCTTTGGCATCTTGCTCTTCACGAGCGTCATCATTATGTACTGTCGGTCGTCTCCCTTCCATTAAGAACAAGACTTTGATGGGCGCTACAGCATCAAGTCAAGCGACTCGGCTACTCAACATAGCAAGCAAGCCATCAGATCTTGTTGGAAATACACCTCTTTTAGATTTGAACAAGATTTTAGTTGCTCATGGTGTTGATGTGGATAGTGGTACACGTTTGGTTGGGAAAATGGAAAGTCTTGGACCGTGCTCATCTGTCAAGGATCGCATTGGAAGATCAATGATTGACGACGGTATGTGAAAAGCGTATCTATGGTTTTGATTACCTGGGAAGAATAAGTACGAACGTGTCTTTTTTCTTTCCTAACTCTGAAAATATTACTTTTTTTCTTGTCGGAAACTTTCCTTGCATGAATTCCGCCCCATGTTTTGACAGCTGAAGCGAAAGGTCTTATTACACCCGGTAAAAGTGTCCTTGTCGAACCGACGTCTGGTAACACTGGTATTGCTCTTGCATTCATCGCTAGAGAAAGGGGATATAGATGTATCCTCACAATGCCTGAAACTATGTCAGTGGAACGACGCATGATGCTTTTGGCCTTGGGAGCTGAAGTTGTTTTAACACCCAAGGAAACAGCTGTTCCTGGTGCTCTTGCTAAAGCCAAGGAAATCCTGGAAGGGCTTGACGGCAATGGTCATATGCTTCAACAATTTGAGAATCCTGCCAATCCAAAAATTCATAGAGAAACAACTGGCCCAGAAATTTGGGAAAGTACTGATGGATTGATTGATATTTTAGTATCTGGTATTGGAACAGGAGGAACTGTTACTGGTGTTTCACAGTACATTAAGGGAAAACATGAAAGTTGCCCTACACCCAAAAATCCTAATCTCCATACTGTTGCAGTGGAACCAATGGAACAAATGCTTATTACGGCTGCCAAGGGTGGTGAAAAGATTGGAGAACAGGGACCTCATAAGATTCAGGGTATGGGAGCAGGCCTTGTTCCACATGTTTTAGATTTGGACCTTTTGGATGAGGTAGTTCCCATTCATTCGGACCAAGCCATGGCCATGGCTCATGAGTTGTGGATGATTGGTATTCCTGTTGGTGCATCAGCTGGTGCCATAGTTTCAGCCGCCGTAGACGTTTGTAAACGACCAGAATCGGCAGGCAAAATGGCTGTTTGTATCATTCCATCTTTTGGAGAAAGATACTTCACACATCCAATGTTTACCGACATCAAAGCTACGGCGGAAGGACTTACTAAGCAGCCTCTCCCTGAGCCATTTGACAACACTGACTATGGATTTGCAACGCCGAGAGGCTAAGCTAAAGAGAATGAGTAAGTCTGAAGAGATACCGGTATCCGAGTTAAATAAATAGTGCGGAGTAGTCAAGAGAAACAAAGTAGAAAATAAACAATGGAAGAAACACTATTTTATGTCAACCTTTCTTTAGCTTGTTCTGAGTTCACCGCGTGAGGAATAATCAAACCACGCAAATTTTGTCTACTACGATGCAAGCCCCTCTCGTCCATCTTTTCATGTTATCTTTTTCGCCATCTTTAACGTGTGAAAATGGATTTTAGGGCATACAACTTTTATCTATGCCTCATAGTCAAACATCAGGTTAGGATCCAGAAAAAGCGAATACTCTCAAGAATAGGGGTCCTCACGATTGTGAATGATGCCTTTGGTGAATGGGAACTTGATTGTTAATGTGCGAAGAAAATTTCCTCACACTTTCAACGATATCATCTCATGTTTGCATCTCACCTAAACCAACATGAACGGCAGTGCAATTACTGTTTGTGTTGCTTGTATTGAGAACATGACAATGACAGCAAGTGATGAGAATTAAACAATTCATCCAAGGTCAAGGACAAATCCATTCTTATTGATTTTAAAGATGATGATAATTATATCATGTCGATATCCAAAGTCAACCTTGTTGTTTTTGAAAAATAATGGAAGAATAGGAATGTTTCAACTCCTCAACAAGGAGTCTGCAAGTCACTTACTGTACTTCCTAGTTTCAGGCTCTTCTTGACATGAAGAGAGCCTCTCGGTCTTACGAGGGGGCGGTACAAGACTTTATGGGTTTGAAGACGCTATCCACCACCTGCTTCAGTCTCTTCCGTTCCCGGATGAGAGTTAAACAATTCATCCAAGGTCAAGGACAATTCAATTCTTATTGATTTTGAAGATGACATCGATCTTGTTTTTTGAAAAATAATGGGAGAGTTGGAATGTTTTCAACTCCTCAGCAAGGAGGCTCCAAGTCACTTACTGTACTTCCTACTTTCAGGCTCTTCTGGACATGGAGAGTAGAGCCTCTCGGTGCAAAGGACCTAAGGACCTACGAGATCTCTGAACGAACTACAGTACTAGATTTATCGGTTTGAAAAACTCTATCTGTCGACCATCTGCTTCAGGCTCTTCTGGGAACGGAAGAGCCTCTATGAGAGGACGGTGCGAAGCCACAAAGGCCATTCTTTTAAATAATTGTTAATGTATGCTGTAGCTGAGAAACGGCCGAAAAGGCTTTTACTACCGTAACTTGGAATTTCTACAGAAATCCAGCAACAACAAATAATCCAATACGTAGAAGTACATATTATACCAGGTAAATACCAGTACAGTTCATAATCAGCCTGTCTCGTCACTTGTGGGTACAGTATCTCTTTCCATCCATAAAATACAGGAAGCACATATTTCAAAATTGCTTGCAATTGATCAATAATCAACCATGAGCACTTCCTCCGTAGCTTCTAGCAGTGCCAATTCCAGTGCCATTGAATCCATCGAGTCTGGGCTGCTCCAGTTGAACCTTGAGATGGAGCATATGAAGCATATTGAGGAGGAGTCAAAGGTTGACTCCAAGGAAAGTGAAGATGCGAATCAGACGATGAAGGTCACCCTCCTTTCCGGATTTCTTGGTGCGGGCAAGACCACGCTTTTGAAGCGCATTTTGAGACTTAACAATGAACTCGATGAGAAAGAGAGGCTCAAGATGGCCGTTATTGTCAACGATATGGGAGAGATTAATCTGGACGCTGAGGAGATCAAGAGCTCCAAAGTCGTCCAGGAGGATGCGGAGATGGTCGAAATGCACAATGGCTGTATCTGCTGCACGCTACGGGGAGATCTGCTCAAGACCGTCAAGACGCTCAGTGAGGAGGGCAAGTTTGACTATCTTGTGATAGAGTCTACCGGTATTGGCGAGCCGCTTCCGGTTGCGCAGACCTTCGTTATGGATGTAGACAGTATGGAAGAAAGTACTCCTGTAGACTCGGCCATGGCCATGAACAGTAAGAAACAACTAACGGTTGCCACAGATGAAAAGAAGTCTTTATTTCACTATGCCAAGCTTGATACCCTCGTCACAGTTGTGGATGCGCTCAACATCTATGATGTCCTCACCTCGATCGAGACTCTAGCAGACAAGGACAACGTATCAGGTATGATTGGAAACACTGGGGTCGACACTGGTGACGTCACCGACAAATATCCAGGTGGGAAAGCAAAGATGGAAGAGCAAAGGAAGAAGGTCGTGGAATCAGCCATGCTTATGCCAATCAAAGAGCTGCACAAGCTCCTATCGGAAAGGGGTCTCAATCCCAAGGGCGGTAAGGAGGAGCTGGTGATGCGATTAGTCGAGGCATTCGAAGCACAGCTTCTTGAGGCACTCAAGGAACAAACAGACAACCGTTCGATTGCAAGATTGTGGCTGGACCAGATCGAATTTGCCAATGTTATTGTCGTTAGCAAGGCTTCGCGGCTTTTGGAAAGGAACGGTGGAGACACCAAAAAGTTGAAGGAAATTGAAAACATGATGAAGAAGCTCAACCCGAACGCGCACATCATCATTCCCTCAGTAGACATGTACGGGGACCTAGATGTCTCCAAAACTCTCATCAACACGGGTCTCTTTGACATGGAAGAAGCATCTAGATCCTCTTCGTGGGTACACGAACTCGAGGCAGAAGAACACAACCCAGAGACACTTGAATACGGGATATCCAGTACAACTTTCATCGCCACGGATATGCCCTTTCATCCAGAACGTCTGCATACAGCCTTGGGTGGATTTGGAAGCTGGTTCATGGCTCTACAGAGCGGCGATGGTGTTGGTCCAGGAAACGATAAGCCTGCTGCTTTCAAGGGTGTTGTTCGGACAAAGGGCCAGATGTGGATTGCAAATTCTCACGCGTTCCCTGTGAACTTCCAGACAGCTGGTCAGGCGATCGAACTACATCCCAGCGAACACCCCTTCATAGTTGAGAAAAAAGGCAACTTCAGTAAAGAAGATCAAGAAGCCTATGAATGGATGCAAGAAAACGGATGGTGGACCGATGAGTGGGGGGACCACCGTAGCCAACTTGTATTCATCGGCGTGGATTTGGACAAGGAGGAGATACACAGCGCCCTCAATAAGGCGCTCCTGACGAAGGAAGAAAGCGATGCTCTGGGTGGCCAAGAAGGGTGGGTGAACCTGAAGGATCCGTTTTACAATGGAAAATTGGCTCAAAAGAATGCTTCGTTCTATGAATACATGGCAAAACAATCACCCCTAGAAAACCAAATTACAAAGTAGAATCGTACAAAATAAATTAGTATGTTTGTTCGTTTGATTTTTTAAGTTCTAAATACTTAATTGGAGCTCATTTCAGCCGGTTGTTCAGCCCAACTTCTTGCTTGAGCAAACGTATCGTCCTCCTCAGTACATCCATCAAAGCCATGATCAATACTATCCACCATTCTAAAGCCAGTCAGGGGGCACTCCGCGGCGATTAGTCCATCTAACTCAGACTGTAATTCCTCGATGTCGAGCAGGGCGTCATTGCTCACTTGCTCTGATTTTGCTTCCTGCGAATCCACTTGACGTTGGAGTTGCTCAATGCTTTTTTCGATCTCCTTTGCTCGAGATCGCTGCCTTTCATTCAAGAAAGGCATTACTTCATCCTTCAAAGCACTTTCAACAGCTACATAACCAGACGGAAAAACGTAAAAAGGTTCACCAGCCATCAAAACAAGCTCATTTGTGAAAGCACAACGAGCGTCAGCCTTCATTTGCATCCTATGGGTACTGAGGCGATTGATTTCTTGTCGTAGCCCGTCGCATGTTTGGTCACCTTCCTTCATTTCTTTCAATAAACTTTCAATCTTAGAGGAGTACGATGTGAGAGCATCGCTAATCTCATCTTTGATTTGATCGATCTGTGCAAAATCAGGACTGGATATAACAGGGAGAAAAAAAAGCTGATTAGCAAAGAGAAAAAAAAGAATGGAAACGAGAAGGTGGAAATGCACTTACAGGAATGGCAAAACATCCTCTATTGAAAGGACGTCCGGACCACAATCCTTCAAAACGGATACAACTTTCGCTACTACATCTCTTCCGCCCCTTGTGTCTCCTTCTGAAGCAGCACTTCTTGCTATCATTAACCATAGACGTTTTCGTTCATCGGCTCCAACGCTGTCTCGCGCCAACTCTCGAGCTAATCCTGGGTCCACCTTCAGGGCTAACTCGACTGCCTGTTGTCGCATTCCAAACCCCATGTATAACTTAATTGCTGAACGGTAATGTCTTCCTGTAGCAAGAATGGTACGGAGCGCAAATGACATGTCCAGAGGCGATGAAAAGGCATCGTCAGCAAAGCGATACCGCTTATCTTTTAGCATCAAAAGTTTCTTGTTTGCTTCTGCCACCGTTCCTGCTGAAGGCACATGTGTCGATAGGAATCGGTACAAAGGCTCTTCGTCGTCCATCTTCACGTAAAGCGAAATCAGGTAACTATAAATTGCATTGCTTTTACAACCAAGTTCGATAACGCCCTCCAAATATTTTGTTGAAGCGTCACCGTCGTCCACAAAAGACCCAGATTGAGAAATTTGCCGAGAATTAAGTTGCATCTCGACGCCATCAACGAATGCTTTGGTACCGTCAATCTTGATGGTTTCCGTTTTCGTCTCCTCCGCCGCAGTCTCTTCTTGCTTTTTCGGTACTGCTGCGATCTCGGCCCTCCGTTGTTCGTAATGCATGATTGATGGTAATAGCTTTGTGGCACTGAGACCTTCCAAATAACGACCAAGAAAACTATGGGATGCTGCCTGTGGTACTCGGTTGAGCAAGGTTGAAGCATGTCTGTAATAAAATGGTTCTGCAATTTCCATTGGAGCATCGTCCAAAATGCGAAGTGCTTCCATTGCTCCAGCCTAAACAAAAGTGAAAAAGAGACATCAAAGCACCAAGAGGTGAGACTCAATGAACCTCACATTGTCTCCAATGCAAAATGATTTTATTGCCATACTTACCAGGTCATCGGAACCAGAACAGAGGGCTGCGTTCACAGCTGTCCCGATATCCCCGCTTGATGCGGCAAAAGTCGCACTTTCCGCTGCACCAACATCGTGCGAGCTCAATATTCGCATCACTGTTTTTGCATCCATATCGTGCACGTAATTTGTAAGAAAGTTATGGAGCATAGCCTGGTTGAATCCGGTGTTACTAGCCCGATTAGGCACAGAGGTTTGGTAGCCGCCAGTACCAAGTGTTGCGACTGAAGGGCCCGACCGCTCGCGTTCATGTAGATACAATTCGGTAAGCCACGCACCAATCATAGTCGACACAACAGAGTCATCATTCATTTTGGCGCCCCTAATCTTATCACTCAGGTAGGTTATCAAGGCCAAGTTGCTAGAATTCAAGTTCTTCTTCGCCTTTGCAGAATTGCCGTATGTCTTGGGATCATCAATTCCGAGCATGGGGAGAGCAAGTCGAATAGAAGTATCTGCAAATGGTGCCACACTGGGGGGGCATTGAGCCAGATATTTGGCTGCTAGTTCAGCTCTTCCTTGGGACAAATGGTATTCGGCCCGGACGGCAGTAACCACAGCCTTCTGGACAGTGTTAGAACATAGACCTTTAGCATGTTCGAAGAGAGCTTCCTGAGCTTTTTCCTCTTCGGTCAGCGGAGGAATGCTGGGGGCGCCTGATGCAACAGACGGTTGTCTGGTCAATTCACCCCTTGGGGCACCCGCTAGCCGTGTTCGCGATGATGCCGCTCCCCTCCCGGTTGGCATTTCCAAACACTTGGCTAGCGTAAACTTCCACACGTCACGATCTTCGCAGCTCGAGGAGATATGAACTAGAGCCCTCGCCTTGCGAAGCCAAACTTGATCTGGTCTCCGAATATCCATCATGAGTTCGCCAATTGCCAAGAGATTTTCATCAACAACGCCGAAATCGCGCACAGTAGCAGAAGATGCAGATGTGGATGGTGGGGGCGACATGGACGCCCAATCAACTCGTTCCTTCTGAATCACCTTTTCAGCAACGCGATTGATAAATTTGACTTCGCTCGATTCGCTGAGAGTAATGAGGTGGTGAGGTGTCAACGATATAGAAACAGGGATCACGGACGACGAAGGTGCGTGCCGAGAGTTGTGCTGATTAGAGTCGTAGGGGAGCATTCCGGCATCGACAATTACACCGGTTCCAGTTCCCGACGACCTTTGCGTTTTACCCTGCTTTCCTTTAGTTGTACCAACCCAAGTCCGATCAATGGTACCAAAATAAATACCCAAAGCGGTACGGAGAGCAAAGTGGTCACCACACAGTCGAAGGTCGGCAAAATCAATTGATCCGGGCAATTCGACTAGAGAATACATTTCAGAGGATGATGAAGCCTCCCCGAGCACAGTTCGAAGTGAACCATTTCCAGGAGAGTAAAATGTGTGAAGACGGGTCCTTTTATTTCGACCGCTGGTGGCTACCAAGATGACCATTCCTGCAGTTCCGGAACTATGCACATCTCTTACACTCGCTCCCCCCTTTTTGGAGGATGGAGAGAGACGTTCAAAGTGAACTCCGGTGACGGCTGCAATTTCACCAGCCTCGGCTTCTGCTGTGTACAATTTGTGAAGGAGTACAGGCAGAGCTTCACCACCGTCGGAAGTAAGGGGGGCATCATCATCTGCGTCGTCCTTCTTTTTGCCGGTTGTAGCCTTATCGGATGTGCTCTCACTGCTTTGGTTTGGACTAATAAGACAGTATTCATATAATTCTCCCATATTAGTTCCCAACAAAATCCGCTTGGTTGACCCTTCGGTACCCCGCTCACGATCCCACGCAACCGACGTCACGTAGCTACCCAGTGTCAACCCAGTTTGGATTGCGCTTTCCATTCCAGCTGCATTTTGTTTGCCAAGAGCTATCACACTGCTGGCGGCAACATTGCTGTGATTGCCACTGCCCTTACTTCCATCAGCGTTACGTCCAAACCCGGCCAATTTTTGTACAGACCGGGAGGAGGAATGTAAGTAGTATGCTTCTCCATTCGTAGCAGAAAGCAAAGTGTGACATCCAGTGGGATCCACAAAAATATGAGCAATCCGACCTCCACCATCACTCATCATGGAAGTCCCAATCATTGCATTCGCTGAAGAAGAAGACGAACCCGTACCGGTCCCTCCGCTGCTATTCTTGGTTATTACCGGTGGAGGTAGTGCAATTAAATTTCCATCTCCATAAGATAATGCCGAACTTCCTCTCCTAACATTCCACCTACTTACCAACCGTAAAACATTGTTACTGTTACCACTGCTAGATGGACATTCCAAAGCTGCTACGATCCAACCGTTCGAAGCTGCGACGCACCGATTTCGCGGTGGACGTATAGGTCGTGATGACGAAGCAGATGCATTCTTATCATTGGAATGAAGTATGTCGTCATCTTCCATGGATGCATTGGCGTTCGTTCCTGAAGTATTTAGGACTCGACTCATAAGTCCTGAAAAACCATAATAATTCTGCGAATCACCACCACTTCCAGCCCCACCGTCTCCTCCATCGTCATCGCCATCGTCTCCTCCACCACCGCCGCCGCCAGGAGTGTCTGCATTTGCAGTAGCAATACCAAGAGCAATGCCGGCTTGTCGACTGGCGCGATTGAGTTTCTGGTACGAATGAAGCGATAGCGAATATGGAATTGGCCATTCTACATTACGAGCAGCCCAAATGGCAGGATCTACCTGCTGCTGTTGTTGTTGCTGCTGCTGTAGGTCATTTTTGGACCGTTCCCTTGAATATCGAGACGTCGATCCTGACGTTGTGGTTGTAGAAAGCTTCGCTTGAGATGCTGTTCGGGGTCGATTGGAGGTTCCACGGCGATTGTCGGCTATTACATTATCGTCGTCGAAGGGATTTGTACTTACACCACCAGCGCCAGTAGGGGTAGATCTATGTGATCGTTTCGATGATGGCGGTGGTGCATGACCATAGTCATCGTCGTCGTCAAAGGGATTCGTGCCCATTCTTGCGTTCTTTTAGTGAAGCATTGCAAATGTGCACAGATGCGATTTTGCTATCAACAGATGTTTTTGCTGATAATAGATAGTAGGCGGGGGGGGGGCGCGAAAATATAACCTTAGCCCTTTTCCGAGTATATTATGTCTTGCGAAAGATGTCTTGTGGTTTATTATTTTAGGTGCAGCTGGTCTTAAGGTAGTGAAAAGACCAAATAACTTACTTGCATTGCCAAAACATAAAAGTTATGACAGATGGAGGACAACAGAACAAAATCAAATTGTTCCCTAGACTGAAAATGCCATTTTTGTTTAACATTGATTTCTCCTTTAGAAATACTATTATAGCTGCATTGTGAACAAATACCACATTATCATATTAGTATCTCTATTTTGCACCAGCATTTTTTTTAAAAATAGGAACACCAAAAACCCAATCATGACGTTATTTTGTTACTAAACCTCAGTACCATACTAAAGAAAGGAAAGACTTTCTTCACAAAATTATTGCTAGGTTCACTCCCCTATACTCTCACAGATACAATCAGCTAACAAATAATGTTGACTAGTAAAATAGAAAGAATCCCTAAGAGGTATACCGTCCTTTTGTTCCTCCTCTGACCTTTTTTTTGGATTCACAGACTTCCTGGAAATCATTGTTTTTAACATTGATTATGATTGTTGATGAAATAAATAAACACTCCATACATACCCTCCTTCCAGAAAGACAATACTAAATAATTTTCTGGTTAATACTGCTTATTTTAGCACAAGGCTCATACAAAATATACTATAACAACCATCACAAGTGCTAGTAAAATGAATGTTTCTAGTTTCTACCCCTAAGACAAATCAAGAAGAAGGAGAAGTAACAATAAATATATTCAACAATCCACCCTGTCATTGTCAATTGCTAGGGGTTTGACTAGATCTGTTCAGATCAGCTAAATAATTTTTGAAACTGTTGGTGAAGAGGAATATCACTGGAGAAGGAAGATGTGCTTTTTTAGAATGCCAAAATAAAGGGTTTGGAGGAAGACTGCTATAATACTAGGTGTAATCCACAGAAATGGCCTAAATTGTGTTAACTACAAGTTGCACATGATAATGCCATTTTGAATCCAAATAGTGAATTTATTAATGAATCATAACAAATTTTTGAGATCTGCTTCATGATATGTAATAGTTAAGCATCCCTGGAGCAAAGACCATTAATGAAGAGAGCTGAACTTCACATTATAGAGAACTAATCATGGCTTACTGAGTGCTCTTAACTTAACTTCTTACCCATATGTACTAATTACTATTTACTCACTACTAGAATGTCTACTGGAGACTGGAGACTTAGTCTACCTTATCAATGAAAACACAGTTCCAGACAGCAAAAAGTGGTCTTATTTAGGGCCACAAATAACCAAAAGTTCAGTATGTGCAAGAATGGCCTCAACAAAAAAGTAAAACTGCTAATAATATTGTTGATGTTGTTGCTGGCTCTCTTCCTCCTGATATCATGGGAGATGCTCCACAAAAGTAGGCACTAGAGTATAATCTCTATAAATGGTACACTTTACTGAAGAGCACTATTATGCATGGACCAAAGACAAAACTAGATTTGGTAATAGCTAGTAAGATGATGACATTTCTTGATTTGACTTTAAATGTTTAAAGGGGCACAAGAATATCTCAAAAAATAAAGAAACAAGCTTCTTCTTTTTAGAGGCATTCTTTGCACACTCCTCGGTATTCTTGTGATCCTAGCTCATAAGTAGTATTGTTTTTCTTGCAATATAGATTGAAGTATTCTTTTAATGTTTTTAAACCCATGATCTACATCAATGTTTATAAAAGAATCTCAAGCCCATTGAATTATGGAGATGAATCATATATTCCTCTCTTTGTAGATAAAGAACAAGGCATTTACTTGACAAGAACTTTCCATCATTTATAAACTTCCCTGCTTTAGTTTTCTTTCAACCAACCCAGAATGTCTTCTGCTAGTGCTATACTAGATAGGGTGTTCCAAAAGTAGCCAACTACCAAGGTACAATTGTATTAGCTCATTTTAATGCTTATACTAGTCTGTACCTTTGTGGACCTTTGTGTTGCTTCTTCTTTTGTCAGTTGGGTGATCCAGTACTTTAGTACCTAGTAGTAGCTGCATAAGTGCAAGAAAGCTCATACAATGCAATATATATACATATAAAAGCAAAAGATCATAGTGTGTTCCAGTCTAGGGTCCAAGAATGCTGTTAGTGTTGTGTGAGAAAAATGAATCTGAGGTGTTCACTGTTTATGATTTCATATTCCTGAATATCAAAAACTTAAGTATCCATGCATTCTAGATCAGGTACTTTGTTTGTTTAGAGTTGTATAAGGTATTTTCTTAATTATTTAGTTTTTGACCAATGACAAAGTTAACATTTGAGGGTTTGATGCAAGTTCACTATTAAGGTCTAAAGTTCCCCTGTTTTTAATTTTGAGTTCTTTAAGTTCATAATGTATTGTTAACTTTAGTTGGTGATTAAGTTAAGTTTGAACAAGATATCGAAGATGGAAGCTATGTTAAGTGTTGTGTCCTTAAGTAATTGGTAAATCCTTAAATTCTCAGAAGTAAGATGATATTGAAATTTTACCATGACTTGATTGTGGCTTGGTAGTTAAGAGTTGTCATACTGTCTAGATATAATATGCACAAAAAGATTGATTAAATCAATAGCAATTACTAGATCTCCCTGGCACTAAACCTCTACCCATAATTTTTAGATTATGTTTAGAGATCTTCTGATTGGCACACTTGATAGTGCACACTTGATTATCTAACTAACTCTACTAGGTATTTAAATAATAGTTAGAAGAATTTCTTATGGCACACATGATTACATCCTTTCTAATGACATCTAAGAATATATTCCTCTACTAGGAGGATAAGCAGAGGATAAGAATCAAATTATTCACATGGTATCATCAAGATGAGAATAATCATATAATATACCAATGATGACTTCCCCCAGGAATCTGACTTTTATGGTATAATCACACAATAGAGCAACAACAAGTCAGTAAGACTTATAACTGGACCTTCTTTCTATCTGACTTTTAATAATTGTATATGGTCCTCAGATACCAAGTTTAAAAAATGGTTTCATTTTATCAAGCTTAGTAAAATATCTTAATTTGGAACTCAAAAAGGGTTTTAATTTGATCATGATAACATGGTATTACCAATAGAAATCCCTCAAGTATATTGAAAATATTTCTGTTGTGCTGTAATGATGTGGCCAGTATATTGAGTAACAAAAAAAGCAATCCACCTTTATAGTAAAAAATCAACTTATCAAATTTAGTGGTGTTGACAAGGATGCCTCTCATGAGTACCATTACAAACAATACTCTTTTCATCTCCTTCATATTTTCAAGCTCCACTATCAAATATGGAGTATACTATAGAGAAGAAGAATAAAAACAATAATACACACCCAATACACATTAAAAATCACTCTATTTTTTTTTCAGTAGTGTACTTCTGCTAGTAGTTTCATAGAGGAATAAAACATTGCATTAAGTGCTGGTTTATTTGATATATAATAGTATATGTAATATATAGAAATACAAAAATTTAGTGCATGTACACAAACAGGTTACATCATGTCATTTTAATGTTGAGATAATGTTATTTTCCAAAATTCATGAACATACTATGTGCTTTATTTGCACTCAGTAAGAAATACCAAGCTTAAAAATTGACCAAAATGGATTAAATTGCAAAAAATTGTCTGTTGGCTGCTTACTTTATTTTGTCAGAATGAGGTCATCACATCAAAACCAAGAATCCTGTACTAAAAAAATGTTGAATATTTCTTCCTGTCTCTGTTCTAGAGAAATTCTTATCATGTACAAAGTATGAATATCTAGAGAAACCCTATAATTTATTTGCTTCTTTCAAAAGTATGGAAACTTCTTTTTCTATTGAATTTTGTTAATCCAGGGGTAAAACAGACCAGGATAGAAATTTGTGTTTTCTAAGAAAAGGCTACTTTGTCATAATTCCCTTTAAAAATAAATAATGAATCCCAAAATACCAATGTAAAAAAATTGAAAAGATCTGCAGTAGAATTTTCATTTTTGTGAGCAAAGTGTATAGAAAAGTTTTGTATTGATTGTTTTGCAAGTACATGTAGTGACTCGTATATTTATTATCACTCTGCTTAGTGATATTATTAAGAGGAAGAGTAACACCTTGGTCTACTGCAATCTCCACACACTAATATAAGCAATAGTTAAGTTTTTTTTGTCAAGCTTAAAATTGCTAATTTGCACCAAAAATCCCAAGCTCAAAATAAGCAATGTTGTTTATTTTATGATGACATGATGATGTCACCATTCTCAATATCAGAAATGCTACAAGCAATCATTGTTAGTGAATTGGATCATAACTTACTTATCCTGTTCTGTCAAATATTCCAAACCACAAATAATCATGAAACTTTTCAAGTTTTGAACTTCTTTTTTTGGACAAAAATCCCAAGCTTGATCTTACTAGTAAACCAACCACATGATTGTGGATTGATGGTGTATAGATCCCTACCACCTGCAGAGATCCAATTTTTGACACCACCTCAAGATCACTATTTCTTTCTCATGTCAGTAATTGAGGTGTGCACACACCCTTTGAAAATTATATACACTGGTTCAACAAAACAATTTAGTGAACTAAAATCTATCATATTTTTTTCTTATGAAATTTCAGTTATCAATCCATTTTAGAGGTTTCAAGGGACTATGAGATATCCCCAATCTTAACTGAAGGAATTCTTGCCATTATTTGACCAAAACTCTGGCTCAACTAGAATCCTTGTTTTTTTTAAAAATTGAATTACATAATGTTATTCAGAGCTATGAAATCAAATTCAATCCCCAGACGGTGTGTTTTGAATCCCTATGTGTTATTATTTGATTAGTGTGTATGGGGACTATAATATCATAATATCTCCCTTCAAGGAAGAATTGGCACTTCCTCAATTATAGTATAAGCAGTATACAATGAAGAATTGGTACTTGAATTAAAGTATAAGTATACATAAATATGTTTGTTGGTATTATTATTATGTTTTCCTTCCACATACTTGATTGATAGTCACCACATATCAAAGTTATTCTCAAATGCACACCACATATACAGAGCATTAAACAAAACCACAATCATGATCATGGATGACAAATTTGTTGCTTTGCAATGGAATGAACCTACTCTCCTTTAATAAAGGTCACTATTTGTGCATCTCCAACTATATGTATTTGATACTTTAAGGGGTTATTATGATTTTTGTAGCATTAAATTTATCTGTAGTCTAAATAAGTACAATGGCATACCATGACAAAAGTGAAACATTGCCTACCACGGTGATCAAAAAATTGCCTCCGTGCAACGCTTGTGTAGACTTAGTACAAAAGC